>CM035161.1:150025861-150338759 GCA_020205615.1 Panax quinquefolius
AGGATTATTCTTACAACAGATCTCAGCCGTCAGTGCCCATAGTTTAATAGTACGGATATGACGAAAGACTCATTTTTATTGATTGGTAACTTATTTCTTGTTCTTTATGATTCACATTAATATCTATAGAATCCGCCGTTATGCCATAGAAATCTAATTAGAGATGTATAGATCTTGTTCATGAAAAACACCAAAGATCCTTTTTTGGCTCTCTCTTTAGCCCTATGTCTCTTATCCCTAGGGCAACTGATCTAGCTCCTGAAATATAGAACATTATTGAATAGTTGCAAAATAGCGTTTGAGGCGCACGCCTCGACAAATGGCTATGGCGAGGTTTAAGTCTCAAAGGGAAATACCATGGCTCGCGCCTCATTTTATAATTTTTTGGGGACTTTTAGGTTTTCAAGTTGAGGCTTGCGCCTCGCTCCGCCTCGAAGCTTACGCCTCGCCTCGTCTGGAGAAAAACGCGTTGTACGTCTTTTAGCTTTTTCGAACATTGGATAGGATGATTGTCCAAAATACTCGTCGTCAAACCGCAGTTTAATCCCGCAGATGCTATTTTAGGTCATATGGCTTGTTCGCAGAACTAAACTGTGGACGTGGAGTCTATTAACGATATAACCCAAACGACGCCGTTTTTGGTGAACCACTAGTCCGCAGAACTAAACTGCGGACTATGAGTGTAATTGAATGTGGACTGGACGACTTTCTTCCTTCCTCATAGATGTAAACTACCTCTGCGATTTTGAGAGTTTTACAATGACCAAATCAAGTAGCAATACAAGCGTTTCTCCATCTTTTCTAAATTGAAGTCATGCAAGTCTTTTACATTCACCATATATCATCATATATATATATGCATGTATTCTATATATATATATATATATATATATATATATATGTATTCTTCGTTGTTGAATACACTTCAAGTAGTTGTATACGAAGACTTGTTGGCTACAAACATTTGTTGTATACATCAATAAATGATTTTTGGTAGTTTTTATTATTGTTTGCTTACATTTATCATGTTTCAATATATTGGTTTGATTTAGGGTTGTTTTATTTTCAGTATTGTATGGTTGTAATAATAATAATATCTATTTTTTTGTTGATATATATATTTTTTATTTTTGTTTTAGTTTGAAAAAATGGATTTCATTCTCGGACCGATCGATAATACACTGTTCTGGGATCAAGCTAACTACATTTCTATAATTGTATGGAATAATAACCATTTTACACGTTCCTTAAGAACTGATGAGTGGACACTCTTTGGATGTGTGGGTTTTAAATGATGTCCAAAAATAATTATTACAGCAATGGAGTTTTGGGGTATTCGCAAACACCAATGTTTGTTCATTAATAGAAGTATTGGTGGAGCGTTGGCAGAGTGTAACAAACACATTTCACTTCCCCATGGGTGAGATTACAATTACATTAAAAGATGTTTTTTTTTTAATTTTAGGATTGCCGATTATTAGTACACCTATTACATGTACATTAATTAAAAACCCAATACAACTCTTAGAACAAAGTGAATTTACGAGATACATAGTGAAAGGAGGTAAGGTTTATCATCGATATTTTGTCATGGTTGGATGCTAGATTTTGCCAACTTCCAAAAGATGCAAACATGAAAATGGTGGTTACCTACACCAAAGCTTATGTATTGTTTGTTATTGGAAAGATATTATTTCCTACATCAAACCGCGTTGTGGTGTATGCGATATATCTTTTATTTCTCGAAGATGTTGATAAAGTGTCTTCCTATGCATGGGGAGCGACGGTTTTGGTGTGTTTATATGGAAGTTTACACAAAGCCACCCGAATCGACACAAAGAATATTGGTGGTTGTTTAACCGTTCTTCAGGCATCTTATTGCCCACACTTATACTTATAGTCATATTGTCATTTCATAAACTAGTTGTGATTATTTAACATGCTAATTTATCATACAAGTTTGGGCTTACAAACGTCTCTTTATCGGTTGGCCTAATTTTGCAAAGGGTCTTGAGCAGTGATTGCCTCGTGCAAGAGTGTGGGCTTACCGAAGAAATAAAAACACACAATACAATAGAAGACTACCCCCATCACAATCAAATTTTTTATAGGGGCGAATTTGATTTGATGATGGCTACAATGATACGCTGGATGCCATATGTGAGGTTTGATAATTTCGTAGAACATGAGTATTAAGCAGCTTGGTGTGGTGGGGTATTAAGACAAGTTGGGGAATTACAAGATATTCTCGAGGCCACGGTTAATATGATCGAACTGAGTCGAGAGCGAGAAGGGATCCGTGCAATCAATTATACCGAGGAGCGAGGAGATTATATTATCACGTGGTACACATGTCAAGACATTCTGTGGTGGCAACCAAACAATTTGTTACTTTTGGCTGATTATTTGAAATGGTATCGACAGATGACCGTACCAGAATTAGCCAACCACTACTTGTCCCAAATGAGACATACACTCTACGTGGCGTATTTGATCATTACAAAGCTATGAACCTTGTAAGTGTTAAGGTTGATAATTTTGTTTAAAACTTTACCAACATATTTTTACGATTATCTAATCATATGTACATTTTCATTATAGATTGATTCGGCTCGAGCATTCGTGCGGAATATCTTGCGAGTACCATGCGTACACAATCCTCGCCATGTATACGTGGTTTTAATGAAGTAAACCAAGGGCTTTTTGAATATCCCAATGACACTATCCTTAATGTTCAACCAGATCAATTCACCCAAGATACGCCCTTCTTTGATTGTGATCCATCCAGTCAAGGATCCCCTAACGGTCTGAGCTCCCATTTGTAGTTGAGGAGGAACCCAACATGCAGTTAACACCTCCTCCCCTTTACATGTATCAGTTGAGTAATACTAGTGAAATTGAGAGTATGGGACAAATTTAGGCTATGCAGTTAACTCCAATACTATAAGAAACTCCAATTACTGAATCACATTCTGAGCCTACATATAGTGGGGTGAATGGCGTGTATAATATTCTTCCTTTGTGGCTACGGGTGGACGTCTATGTTTAAAAAGGAATCTCTCAAACCATTGAAGGTATAATAGGAGGAGTAGCTCAATGCCAATTGGTTTTCGGATATGATAGACCAATCACAATTTCGTCGTATAGGTCCCGATGATGAGTACATATTGGAACATAAGGATGTAATAACTTTTAGGCCATGAAACCTTATATGGAATCAGACGATTGATGCATATCAAGTCACAAATTCAATAGTCGATATCGACTAGAGATAGAATGTGGTACGTTAGCACTTTTGACTATTTTATTTTTTAATTGCATTTATGTTATACTGCCCTACTAATATAATATTATGATTGTTTAATGTACAACGTGATTTTGTTGCGAACGCCCTCCAGATTTGGCGTTCCAATAAAAAATTTCCGAAGAAAAAAATGGTGTTTGCATTCAAGTGGCCTAAACAAAAGAATGGTTATGATTACGGAGTCTACGTGATGAAGTACGTTGACTACGCTGTGCAAAACATGTCTTTAGGGAGGTGGACTAGTTCGAGGAAGATGCCTCATTATTTAGATACATAATTGGCCATGAATTATGTAAACATGGGGGGGCTAGAGACATGAATTTTACCATTATGAACGCGCTATAGTTACGCATGTATCTTAATTTGTACATTGTATATTTGGAATTAATTTTTATGTTGTCAGTATATAATATATAATATTGTTGTATTTGACTTGTGTTTGGTTTTGTTTGTTTGATATAAGCCATTTTTTTTGTAGAAAATTACCACTTAGCTTTAAATTTGCCAAATTGAATCCATTTGTAACATTGTGATGATGAGCGCTTATAGAACTTAAAAAAATTTTGTTTATGCGTTATGAAAGCATCAAAATAATTTTTTTAGAGCCAAATTACAAGGAACATTACCATCAGTAGTTTAATTTAAATCATGCGAGCCATTGAATCCATCAAGGAACTTAAAAAAATTAACATTTGTAGTTTAAGAAACAAAAAATACCTACTTTTTTTTTTTATTATAAACAAAAATGAAATATTTTTCTTAAGAAACAAAAAATGAGCTGAAATTTGAATCCATGGCAAGAATGGAGGAACTTGCACCCAAAAAATTACTATCGAGCATAAGGGTTTGATGAGGAACTTAAAAGAGCTATCTGAATCCATAGCCATGAATCCAACTTAAAAGGAAAATTTAACATTCGCAGTTTAATTTTGCGGAGCCATCTGAATCCATACAAGGAACTTAGAAAAAAAATTACCATCGGTAGTTTAATATTGCGGAATCATCATACAGGGAACTTTAAAAATAAATAACCATCCATAGTTTAATACTGCGGAGCCTACTAAATCCATAATGGGAATCTAAATTTTTTTTTAGCATCTACAGTTTAATATTGCCGAGTCTAGTGAATCCATCCAGGGAACCTAGTGAACTTAAGAAACAAAAAATACCTACTTTTTTTTTTTACTATATCCGACTGAAATTTAACATTCTTACCTTTGGCAAGAATGGATCACAAGACCTCATGCACCCAAGCCTTATGAGTAGTTTTTTTATCATCGAGCCATAAGGGGCTTGGTAAAAAAAAATACCAACTTGATCACAACATGAATTTATTATGGTTTGTATTAATGATCAAATTTTCAAACATTTCTAAATACTTTTGTCATTCGACAAGTGATTATATTTGACATGAATACAGTCAAAACATGAATTTATTAAAATGCAATTAAATATAGCCACAACATGAATTTGAACATGTATTTTTCGTTTATCATGGCTCAATAAGGTTTCACTTATCATGTTTGTAAATATTTCACATATTGCACACTTTCGAAGTGGCTTCTGTCCTGCGATTTGTTCGACAACACTTTTCAATCGTGTTACTTTTTTACGACATTTTGTCTACAAACAAATTAGATAAAAAAAAGGATCACTGGGCTCAGTATCATCATCATCACACAATTCCATAGCGTACTCGGCCTCGATAACAAGTTGCACATTGTCATCCCGTCTTATATTGACACCTTCGGGAAGGATTTTGACCACAATTTTTTCCTCACGATCAAACATTTCATCAACATATCTAGTGGCTTCTTTAGAATATGAAACATCAAACACAAAACCCAAAAATCGTTTGCACAAATGATTGTACCGACCAGTTTGTGTCTTAGCATAATCTATGACCGAGGTCAGAACATACAGACACCGTTGATTTAATTAGCATCTTGAGTCCATCGCTTCTGTATCAATTCTTCGGGAATCTGAAGAAAGTTCTTTGAAATTAGTAGCCTGAGAATGTGACGATATATAGTTTCAACACGTTAAAACATTTTGCAATTACATTTCGCCATCCCGGTATCTTATAATGCACAACTGTGAAATACCTACGAGAAGATTCAGGAACCATGATTTTGAACACCAAGTAGCTTTTTGAATCAGGAGTTGACATCTCATGTACCTTTTTAAAAGTTAACTTGTGCGATTTTGTCGGTTCAATTTGAAAACGCCGAAACATTTTTTTGGTATATATTTTAACTGCATGTATCTCTAACGGACAAATTTTCTGCATGATTGATTTTAATATAATCATATTATTTCTCTCTAATGTACTGTTTTTCAATAGCTTTTTGGGACTTTAAAACAAAATCTTTATTCCCCGTACTACTATTTATATATTCGTCAAAAAAGCTGTTCATACTTTCATTCCTGGAAGTGGTAGTCATACCCATTGCAAAGTAATTTTTTGAATGCACCTCCATCCATTTTTCTTTTAATTCATACAGAGATTTCAACCATTCGTGAATTATGCATAACGTAGTTTTCCATCAACAATTTTCTCAGTCCTCAAATTCTTGAATACTTGAAGACTTGAAGACTTAAAGACAGAATAGTTGTGAAGAATAGACTTGACCAAGTTTTTTAGGATATTGTTTGCTAATGTGCCACGTACACAATGCCTGGTGTGTATTAGGAAAAACCCTAGCAATTGCATTCGACATAGCACGATCTTGATCTTGATCAGTGACAATGGTTATGTGATGTTTGAAATTCATTGCTTCAAGCCACTGCTCAAACAACCATACAAATGTATCTTCAGTCTCATCGCTCAATAGGGCACACCCAAACAATACATAATGGTAATGATGATTTACACCTGTGAAAGGAGCAAATGGCATGGAATATTTGTTTGTTCGTTATGTGGTATCAAATGTAATGTCACCAAAATTTTGATAACCAAGTATTGACTAATAATCTACCCACATAGATTATCCACGCTTGGTTTGACACTAAAATATAATCTATTCGATTTGACACTAAAATATAATCTATTCGAGCTCTCACGCTGCAACTTTCTCAAGTAATCTATTGCAGCCTGTGCATCATTCAAATCCATTGTATAACGTCTAATATCTCTAACTATATTTTGCACATTTGTTTCAGAGAACCCAACATTGCTCATACCTGCTCCCCAATGAGCTAGAACATTTATCATCCTACTTGGATCAATCCCAACATTATTAAGGGTTTCAATCAAATTCTTAGCAACACTTGAAATATTTGTGTTTGAATTTATGAAACTTTACTTGGGGACACAAATTCATGATTGTGATTCAGTTCAAGAGTAGACACAAACCAATTATCTTTACCCTTATCATACACAACATAAAATTTTACTCTACATTTTGTTCTATCAATAGAGTCCCTCCTCCTTTTTCCCTTAGTATTATTATCTTCATCATCAGTGACAACCTCATTTTTCTTAACAATCATATGTCCAGCTTTACGACATTGATACAATCTAGAACAAAAATCTTTAGAATTCACATGTTTTCTGCTAGTTTTTATTCGTACTTCAAATCCAACACATTTCGCATATTTTCTATAAAAAAATTCAGCATCTTCCAACGTATCAAAAATTTGACCAACATAAGGAATGATATCATCAACTAAACTTGTTACATCATAATTATCATGCAATTTTTCCTCGGTACTTGAAATTTAATGAAATGATTCTTTAGCAAACAAATTCATGGAAAAACAAATGAATCACTTATTCTCTTGTAAAAATTAAATTACAGATTATCGATTTTTGCTGATGTTTGTCTCCTGGTATGCTTGCTAGTAGGCTGTGCTTTCTCAATCGTATGAGCAGGGGAGAAAGGAAGAAATAAAAGTGACCTAGTTTGCTCAGTACTTGTTCTGCTCTCTCAAATTGATTGAACCTTTTACGAGAAAAGAGAAGAGAAAAGGGGATCAATTAGGGTAACCAGATTTGTTCTACAGTCCGTCCACACTTTAGTTCTCCAAACGGGTAAAATAAATTTTTTCAGTCCGTACTTTAGTTATGCGGATTAGGCCTCTAACCAAAAAAGTTCGATTTAAAGCTATCAATCATTTTTGCATATTCTTGTTGCAGATTCATGTTTGGGATGATGCATGGCTAAACAAATGGAATCTAGCAACGGGGTGAAGTGATTTCTCATAATATAATGAAACATGAGAGACAACATACTGCGGTATATATCCTTACAAATGTTTAGCTGTTTCTCATCAACTCGGATCACATGAATAAGTAAGAACAATAATATGCAAAAAAAAAAATGGAAAATTTGATAGCTTTAAATCGAACTCTTCTAGTTCCAGATCACTACTCTCAAAATGAGATGAGATCCAAAAGTAATGTTGTGAAGAACACACATAGAGCGTAGTACTTCACCGTTTTATATTACACTCAGAGTCCGCGGTTTAGTTGTACGGACTGGTAGTTCACCAAAAACGACTCTGTTTGGATTATATCGTTAATAGACTCGGCGTACGCAGTTTAGTTATGCGGACGGGCCGAATGACCTAAAACGCCTTCAAGGATTAACAATTGTCATATCTAGCGTCCGCAAGATTAAATTGTCGAGGGGTATTTTGGACAATCATCCTATCCGCAGTATTATACCGCATGCAACTACATATTAAACTGTGGATGGGAGGTCCTCCTTACCGTACGATCCGCGGGTGGACGACTGAGATCTGTTGTAAAGATAACCTTATCTTTACAACGTTGGTTATGAATCAGTCCCCATATATATATATATATATAATTTCTTTGTTTTGGTTATGCTTGTGGTTGGAGTTCATGCAACTACATTTGTTAGGGTTCTTATGGATTAGATACGTTTGTGATGAAAGATTTGGGTTTTTAATATTGCAGATTTATGAAGTTTTGTGGTTCTGGATTAGAGGTTTAATTTTGATTTCTGAGCTAGTAAATTAGGGGTGTAACTGCGCAAAGAGGTGGTGAATGGGAACTCAGACAATGGGATCTCATGGTGATTATGGTGGTGTTGACAGTAATGCTGGTGGGAAAACCCAAGAGCCAAAATTGGATTCATTGGCTCGGGAAGGCTCCTTGTACAACCTTACTTTGGATGAGGTTCAGAACCAATTAGGGGATTTGGGAAAACCTTTGAGCAGCATGAATCTTGATGAGCTTCTCAAGAGTGTCTGGACTGCTGAGGCAAATCAGGGACTTTGCAGGCTAGATTATGAGGCCATGCAGCAAGGGGAGCTTGCTTCAGCCTCCTCTTTACACTGGCAGTCAAATGTAACGTTATCCAGGGATCTGAGCAAGAAAACTGTTGATGAGGTGTGGCAGGATATTCAACAGGGACAGAAAAAGACTAAACTTGGTAGGAAAACCCGGGAGAGAAAATCTACTCTTGGTGAGATGACATTGGAGGACTTCTTGGTTAAGGCAGGGGTAGTTGCTGAAGGAGAAAAAAGTTCTGTTCCTCTTCTCGGGGTTGATCCAATTGCATTGCCTCAACAAAATGTTCCCCAGCAAGCTCATTGGATGCCCTACCAGATTCCCTCCATTCATCAGCCGCCTCAGCAACAGCAACAGAATATGTTTACTGTTTTTATGCCGAGCAATTCAGTTCAACAAGCTCTTCCTATTAGTGCAAATCCAATTATGGATGCTTACCCCGAAACCCAAATGACTATGTCAACTTCCCCTTTAATGGGTACACTTTCGGATACACAGATACTTGGGAGGAAAAGGATTGCCTCCGGAGATGTGGTTGAGAAAACGGTTGAAAGGAGGCAGAAGAGGATGATCAAGAATAGGGAATCTGCTGCTCGGTCACGAGCAAGAAAGCAGGTTAATTACAAATTTTGAGCATGTTAGGCTTCTTTTTTCTATATTTTATACCCCAGATATAAGATATTGTGTTGATTGACAGGCTTACACTCATGAGCTGGAGAACAAAATTTCGCATCTAGAAGAGGAGAACGAAAGGCTAAAGAGACGAAAGGTATGTTGAATAACTTTTACATTTATATTTGATAGTATTCTCTTTTAAGCTGTATTTGACCAGTACTTCATCCCACTGATTGTGCTGCTTCTACATAGATATGGTCTATGGGTGTATGTCTAATGGATTATATCTTGTTAACAATCATGTCTTAAATGCTTTAAATCATATAATTTAAACCACTTGGGGGAAACTTCATCAAGAACTAAGCTTCCAGGCTTATCAGAACCTTACCTATTTATCATATAATTTAGAGTTCAAACCACTGGAATATTTGAACTTATACTGTCCTGTCTTTTAGTTTGAAATATTTTCTTTCATTTCCTGTCAGGCGTTGTAGTCCAGCAGCTCCAGCTAGAATAAGCTAATTTCAGTTAACTAGCAATATCAATATTCGAAGTGGTCAATTACTGTCATGTTATATTGCAAGAGATCAAGCTATTACATAAACAAAATAATCCCTCTTTATTATCCAATTGAATAATTTTTACTACAACACATGTTATTAGGAAGTAGAATCCTTTAAGCAGTGTACTATTTGTAATGGATAAAAGGGAAAGTAAATAGTTCGATGACAACGTGCCTTTTCGGCATAGCTATGATGATATAAGTTCACAAGTATATCACTAGTGTAACCCATTTAGCAAAAAAGGGATGTTACCCTATGCTAATAAACTGTTTAGGAGCCATCTGAACATTAGTTTTGTGCATTGAAAGTGCAGGAAAGTCTTAACTTTGTTGTGATATTTAAGCTTTAGAGAAATGAATTTATGAAAGCAGAGGAGAACTTCTTGCAAGGTATTCAATCTATTGGGATTTTCATTTTTTAGGAATCTCACTTATGATGATCCCGGTTAGTTGGTTCTATGTTTAATTTGCTAAATTTGATATAGATTTCCATTTATCTTGATAAATGAGTTTGAACTCTTGACTCTTCTGACACTTCCGTTTTAAGAGTTATCTCCTTCTTGACTCTTTCTTGGGTTTCAGTTCAGTTTTTTTTTTGGCTTCGCCAGACGGAAGGCAAAGGTATTATCCAATATCAAGGCATTTATTTAGTTTCACACCAAGACTAAATGCTAATGATCTTTATTAGGAGTCTTAATTCCACAAGTTTCTATCTCAAGAGACCAGACTTTTGTGTTATTTGTAAGCAGAATGCAATCCCACAAGGCTCTATCTCCAGAGACCAGACTTTTATGTTATGTATAAGCAGACTGCTAAGACGTACTATCATTTATTTTTGCATTGTTATTATTACATTGGTTGAGGAACTCTAAATTTGGTGTGTTGGGAGAGTAGTTAGAATGTCCTGCTATGGAGGAGGATTTGTTGCGCACTTGTTTCATAGGCTTTGGGGGGGAATGAGCTTAATGTTTGGCTTTTCAGGGACAACTATCTATCGTTTACATCGCTGCAAGATTGGATTATTTTTCTTTCTTCACTTTGGGACTTTGATTTGGGTACCTTTAGGGGATTTTTGTGTCTGAGCTATGCAGAGATTGGAGAGTTACTCTTTTTTTGGTAATTTCTTTTTATTTGTACTTGTTATGGGATGGGTAGACTCCTTGTTCCCCCTTTGCTTCTATCAACTTCTATCAACAACAAAAAAAAACACTTGCGAGGCAATTCCTTGTTTTTTCTAAGGTGAAATCTGAACGGTTATTTCATAGTAAAATAGATGATCCTAGTGATATTTATAGATACTGCTTGTTATTTCTGTGGAGTGGCAAAATGGAAGACGAATTCGACTTTTCTTAAAAAAACTCGGACTCATGATACTGTTGTGGCACTCTTTGGCATTTGTGGTGGTTAATTTTGGCCACAGGCTCACAACTTTAGGATGGCCATCCAATTTGAGCCAGGCACTAGCCCCTAAAACTAGATACAAATCCATATTCACTTTGTTTTGAGAACCCTAAGTTGGCTGGTGTTGGCCTGTAAACTTACATTGGACTCTGGTGATCATTTCAAATTTCTAGGGTTTGTGATTTAAGCTTGTCCTAATAGTCCAGGTTCGTCCATTTGTGAAAGTGTTTTTGTGTTTTCCCCAAATTATTTACTTGTTAGGTTGTATAGTTTCTTAATTAATTATTATTGGCATGCACAATGCATGATTCACGCTATTGACATTTATAGTTTAGTTAGACTACTCATTGGCATTGTTGCCGTAACTGTATTTGCTTTATTGGGAATTCCCTCCCTAATATTGTATGTCCACTCATAATATTTTCCAGCCTTGTTTAGAAAGATAAATATATACTACATATTAAATTTAACCATATTACAGTAAAACCTCTATTTAGTCATAGTGTTGGGACCAAATTAATTTTATTCCTATAGGGAGGTTATAACTAATAGAGGTGTAGTTATAAAAGTTATTATTTGACTTAGTTTTCTTTAGTGCAAGTGGTATAGAGATAAAACATGCACTACATTAAAAACCAATCAATAGAGTATGTCAAATTGATGGTATAAACATTGATAAAAGAGATGGACATAATTTCAAAAACTGTACATATATATATACATAGTGTTAGGAATATGCAAAGTCACCTCAAAAGTTTAAAATCTTGTATTTTCTTTAATATTTTTCTCTCAATATAAATTCTATAAACCTTTAATGAAACATAGCATATATTTTTTGCTATATGTAGATAATTATTACTATATGGAGGCAAGTTTCTTAAGAAGGGAGCTAAAAAAATTGGTGGGGGCTAGTTGTACCCCTTACTTTCCCATTCACACCCCATAGTTCATCAAAAAATCCTAGGCTAATAAACACCCCATGACGCGAGCATTTGCTCAACTCCCTCCTTCCCCATTATTCTTCTCTCTTGTTCTATGTTTCCTCTCTCCTCCACTACTACCACATTGTATCAATGGACGACGAGGATTACCAGGTCGATCCAGACCATGGAGACTTCACCGACGAAGAGATGGAGTACCCAAAAGACTTGGTAAGTTCATCCTTCATCTTCGTCTTCTCTGGTTTGAAATGACTGGTTCGCCTAGGGTTTAGTTAAAATGCCCACTGCATATTTAGCTTACTTTTGTTGTTGAATGCTTAGGCTTTAATGCCCAATTCATGTAAAAACTTAATTCGATCCCAGTTCATGTAAAGGGTTTTTGCTCTGTTTTTGTAGTTCTACTGTGTTTGGGGTGTCTTTGGTTTTTTTTGAAAAAATATGAAAAAGGGGTGTACTCAGAATCATATAATTTTTAATGGGGTTTTTTAGCTATGGGGTTTGAATGGGAAAATGATGGGTGCAACTAGCCCCCACCAAAAAAATTATAACTTATTACAATATGGAGTTTATTCTTATTTATAACTGGCCCAAGTTGGGACCAAATTTTTTTATTACTATATGGAGGTTATTCCTAGAGTATTACTAAATAGAGGTTTTCTTGTATTATACTTTGTGGTACTTCCGAGTGTTCCTGAATATGTCTTCAGTGACGTAGCATCCTTTCTCTTAAGAAATTTATTCATTTTCATTATTGAACACCAATATTCTGTATGCCTCCATTCTGCGAAATGTGGATTATCACTCTGCTAATTAATCAAGTATATGCTTTGTATGATACAGTTTGCTTAGAGTTTGATTTATGTTGTTTGAGCCAGTCCCAACGGTTCAAGAATAAAGAGCATTTTATTTTCCATACATATTATCAGTTAGTTTATAGCTCTTTCTATTTTCTTGCCTGTTTATCTGTATGTACAAGGCCGTCCGGTTGGGATAATATTGAGATTTTGCTATATGCCGTTCATTGCATTTCTAATAGTTAAAAAGCTTTTTGGGCAACTCCACAACTGATTTTTGGAAGGCTTGATAGAGATTTTTCCTAAAGACCTCACAGCTATTGCCAATAGAATGTTGGATGTTTTGCTGGGATAGGTTAAATCTCATTTAGTACTTATCAGAAAAAACTAATTTCAATTGGTTTGGGTGCATCTTGATATACTAAGTAATAATTCTTTTCAATATCAAGAATCAATTTTTTGTTTGCGTCTCTATATGTGAGAGGGTTGAACGTTTGGGATGGTGTTAAGAACTTGGTATACATTAATTGGCTCATTCCTTAACAGCTTAAGCCAACGGCACGATGGATTCAGAGTTGATGACTCATGCTTAATTCATCTTGATGGGTTCGTATTGTTCTTAAGATGCATAATATTCTTTGAGTTTTCGTAATCATCTTGCCACCTTCTCTTATGTGACTATGGGTTTCATTTTTATGGAGAGTTAAAGGGGTTCAGTTGTTAGTTTCTGTGTTCTTCTCATTTAATAGATGTCCATGCGTTTTGAGAACCATATACAACGCATACTTCAGTTATAATTGGTCGATGTCCATGTACTTTTATTTGAGAAACTTCTTTATGGGTGGTCTAATTTTTAAACTGTGTTGTAAAGATGATGTTTCCATGAAATCTTATCCAGAATGGAACAGAAAATAAAATTTTTAAAAATGAATAAGAAAACACACAAACCAGTTGTCATATGCTCTATGATGAATTGCCATCATTTGTAATGATGATCGAGTATACAGTCATCCTATCCCTACTCATTATAATCAATGGAGGAACCAGTATCTAGGGCTTGCCATTTTCGGCATGGGTGCCACTTTATAAAATATACTGTATTATTTCTTCTCTCTGTTGCTTAATGGAGTGCCAGTTAATGGTTTATTTTGTATGTAGATACGTTTATATAATACTCGGTTTTTCTGATTATTGTGATTGTAATTGCAGGAGGTAGAGAAGGTGTTGCCATGTGTACCCCCTCCTGAGCCAAAGTATCAGCTCCGCAGAACAAGCTCAGCCACTTACTGAACAAGTGTTTTTTTTTTTTAAATGTTTGAAGGGTGGTTATGTAGATGATGTGTGTACGCCAATGTTATTCTAGTTTGCATTAGGTAGTAGCTGGGGTACCTTGTATTGCTTGCAGTGTTCCATAGCCAGGTTTATTGTTTCTTAGAAGTTGCCATCAGGCCATGGACTTGCCAACATGAGTCTTTTTACTTGTATGTACGTACATTTTATAATTCAACATTAAAACAATGTAGTTTTTTTTTCTTTTCCCAATTTGTCCTTGTTACTTGTCTTTCATCTATTTTGTCTGATAACCTTTTCCCCCTTCTCAAGGTCTTTTAGTGAACAGAACTTGTTATCTTATTGCTTAGGGTTGTTTGATTGACATTTCAAGGAAGAAATAGCCCCCTCCCTCACCTCACTCACCTCAATTTATTTTGATTCCTAGTTTGCAGTCAATTTTTAAAAGGAGAGGTGTTCTGACGGTATTTTTTATATAGGTATTAACATTATAATTATCGAGCTTTATTCACAGGGTCTAAGTACTTGGTGTTTGTTTGTGAGTTTATTTCTCCCTTTTTTAATTATGTTTGATTTGTTCATATATAAAAAACTTGTTTCCTCTTTATGCTAGGTTGGTTTCTTTCATTTTTAGTGAGTTTTGATTGGTTGTTGATAAGTGAGTTTATTTCTTGAGTTACGAGTTATGTGAGGTTTGGTTTGTTCTTAATATCGTAATAATGATGATGGTGTACTTGATTATAAATTTTAGTGTTTCCAAAAAAAGTGAGCTTTCCTTTTGAGAGCAGATCTTCTATCCTTAATTTTTTTGTTTCATTTATCCCTTCACTTACGTTTTGACATTTGTCTTTTTATTTAATTTTAAAATTAATTAATGTCAAATAAAATAATAGACGTCAAAATATAAGTGAAGGGATAAAGGGAATAGGGAAATTGAGAATTAAATTCCAAAAAGTCAATTAATTATAGTGTAACTTTTTTTTCCTTTTAATTTTCTTTTTATATTTTTAATTTCGGACTAACGAAGCTATATCGTGGAGAATAAAAACATTATAACAAAGTAAAGTTAGGCGGGCAGTGATATGAGCGCTGAAGAAAGAAGCAGTGATAGTAGTAGACTTTATATACTGGCTTCTCATTTGTCTCCAGCCCAACCCAAACCTTCCATGGCGTCCGAAAAAGAAGCTGCTCTCGCTGCTGTTCCCTCCGATTCTCCTACCATGTAATTGCTCTCTCACTCTCTCTTTAGCTTCAACCCTAATTCGCAACGATTTTACTAATAATTTCTGTAAATTGTTCTCATACATACATATATCACTGCTTACAAATATATACATAGATGAATGCTTGTTTATTGTATTATGTATTTATGTATCTGAAACATATTGAGGTACAACTGTCAATTTAGGGGTATTTATTGATTGATGAAAATGTGTCGTATTTCTTTTTGAGATTTTTTTTATTTATAAAAAAGTTCATAATCCTTCTGAGCCACAACAGAAACGGATAAATTTGGATCACGCATTGTATACTTCTTTTTATTGTGTATATCTTTGTTGTGGTTCTCTAGTCTTTAGAATTTATTAATTTTTTTGAGGGTCTAGTTGAATGGGCTGAGAAAGTCTAGTGTTCATTTTAGCTACCAGGAAAGTCTTTTTGAGTTTTCAATGATGACATTGTTTCTGTTGTAAGTTGGAACCCTACTGCATGCCTTTTCTAAATATATAACAATCCATATCAGAAAACTTTTCCATTTTCTTTCTCAATTTTGTTATATGTTAGAAAATAAATTACTTGTCTAAATTCTGAATTCTGAAATTGCTGAAGTAGGTTACAACACCGTTGGTTTCATGTCTTGGTCCATTAACCTTCTATTATCCAAGTTTTGTAGTATGAACCTTAGCTAAGAACCATGTACTACCAGAAGAGTCTGAGGCTTTTAATCTGATTCAGGAAAGGAATGGAGCTAGGTGCTTGATATTTTTTTTGTATGAAAGATTTAGAGGTACTGCTTGTAACAATAATATCCATGAAAAATGTACGTGTTCCATGACAAATTCTTAGGTGTGTGATAGACTAAACGTATGGGCTAGAGCTGAAAATGGCAAACTAAATACAAAACTCAAGGGCATTAATATGAAACTTGAGGACACTAAGGGAGTGTATTCAATTAAGATTTTTAAAGACTTTTTTTAAGTGACATACTTTTGTAGAATTTGTGGGATTTTAATGACTTTCAAAGACTTTAAAGACTTTTTTAAAATGACTTTTATAGACTCTATGAAATAAGTAACAGACTTTTATAAACCTTTTATCAAGACTATGATAGACTTTTGTATACTTCTAATATATCTTGCAACTTATATTAATTGTTAATTAGCCCATGTGTACAACATCTCCCTCTTTTTTCATGAACTAGAGTAAATCTCATTATATTATTGTGGCATGAGATTTTATATATGTTGAAAGCGTTCATATTATTCTACTCATTTAATAATACATTTGGATACTCGGATACCAATAAAACTTTAGAAATTACAGACGCAATACAAAAATTAAACTCACTTTTCATTGAGCTATATATACTTTATGCATATGCGTACGCTTATTTGGAATTATTGTTTTTCATTCCAGTCTACAAAAGTTGTCATCAATACTTATTTACGTAACTAGCAATTAAAAAATTAATATAAACATTTGCAATATATATCGATTTTCATTCAAATATTTGAATATTACCTCGTCTTAGTATCAAAATTTGCAAATAAAAATAATATATACTTGTTTCATGTATTTTAAAATAGCAAGTTATTTTTCAAATAAAAAATATTTTTTATTTATATTCTTTTTAATAAATTTTTAGTTTAGTAATGTAACATATAATAAAATTATGATAAAAAGCTTGAAGAACTTATATATTTTATACAACTATATATCACTATAAAGTACGTACTCCTATATAAATTACTTTCCCTCTCTCTCACTTTTTTTTTCTTCATTTAACTCTGATTCTAAGTTAATTTACGAAATTATAAAATTTTAAAATATTGTGTATTTATTTTTATTTTTGAAATAATAACGTGTGTTTATTATTAAATAACAAATAAATTCAAAATTTAATTTTGAATTTTGTACGTTGACTACAAAAAACAAAATAAATATTTTATTTTGTGGGTACAAATGTATATTAATTATTCTAGATTATAAAGTAATTAGAAATATTGGATTCATGTGAATTGTATTTTAAATTTATTTAGTTTATTAAGATGAGATATGAAGTCTTTAGAAATCTTTAGAGATGTGGTCAGATTTTGGATATGGGTTGATAGTTATAATTCTTCTTCTAAAGTCTATCAAACTCTACCATTTAATAGAAATCTGAAAAGTCTATGACTTTTTGAATACCAAAATACTTTTATAGACTTTGTAAAAATCTTAATTCAATACCACCTAACTTTTAAAGACATTAAAAAAGTTGTAATTGAATACCACTAAACTTTTATAAACTCTTTAAATGTCTTGATTGAATACAACCAAACTTTTAAAATCTTTAAAAGTCTTTAAAAATCTTTAATTGAATACACCCCCCTAAATGCAAACTTTGTCACATATACCTCTAAAATCTCTAAGGACAAATCTGTTAATTATATTTCCAAAACAGTTTGTAGATTCTAATGTCCACCAATTTGTTGGGAAAGAAAAGGCTGAAGTAAATAACAAAAGTAAAAATAAAAATGCAACATTTCATAATAATGAAATTTGCATTGAAGATTCACGTTAAATCTTCAGACACCCAAATCACACACTCAACAGCAGCCACTCAGCAAAAAAGTTTGAAAAAGAAAAAGACAAACTTGTAGAATTGATAAAAAAATCGTAGAAATGGGTCAAGTCCTCAAACTTATGTTGTCATGTTGATCAACTTATAGTGAGATCCCTCCCTCTTCTTGCGCACCCACCTTGTAATCTGACTATTGGAACCACGGTTTAAACTTCAAAGTATTGGCCCATAGCAGTACGTAACGGTTTCGGCTGATACGTAAAGTTACTGCAAGATATTAGCATATGGAAGATATTAAAAGAATTTACAATGCATTGAAATGTTAACAAGTCCAACAGTTATGTATCATGTGCCTTATGTAATATAAATAAAATGACAAATTTGTATGTATTTAATTCGTTATTTTACTTATTCTTATTTTTTATTATTCTTTTTGAATTTTTTAAGCAACAAATAGCATTTTGTTGTGTATCGCTCAATACCGATACCCGATACATGATACATACTGCTTCAAGAATTGAATATCCCATACGTCTTCCAATACTGCAACTTTTAGCCATGATTGTACTTATATCATGACAACAACATTCCGGAAACCATTGGGACATCCACAATTGCTCTAATATAGGATAATTAAGCTATGATCATTTTAAGAGAAGATATGACTGAAGGTAAAGGAAGTTCTATTCATTGACTGAGGAGCGGATATATTGCATGACATGTCTAATTTTTAGGTGGTTGGCAATAATTGCAGACATATTTCAGGAAGCATGAAACTTCTAGTTTTCCAGGTGGCTGAGTGATAATTATCAAACACCATACACGCAGTGTGCGCGCACACACATAAATGTATATCATGTAGAAGATTCTTTTTCATAAATTAGAGTTTGTTGCAGAAGGTTCACGAATGTTGAGAACTTGAGATTGAAACTAAAAGTACAACTTAAGAGGTTCCAGTTGCTATTTTGAGTTGTTTGTTGGATTGAGAAAGGGATATTACATATGAATATACTCACTCTTCAATAATGATTATTCCTCTGTTACACAAAATAACTAATAGAGTCCCACTTTGACTTCAAAATTTTAATTTGCAAAAATCTTAGAATTTAAATTTGATGTAAATTTATTTAATGTTTGAAAACAAAAAAATTGGCAATTACTTGTATTTTTGAATAGTTTATAGTATTCATGATTGTGTTGAATAAAACCAAATAATGTTACATCAATTTTGACTTTGAAAGTATTACAAATTTGCTCAAAAAGTCAAAATGAACCTCTTTTTTTTTTTTTTTGTGGAATGGCGGTAGTATTATTTATTTTAGTTGGAGCGGTTCCATGGTTTTGATTGTATGCAGTTGGGATATCAATCCAAATATTTTCATTAATATGTTCTGTAGATTCTTTGTTTAAGCCTCCTGACTCACTGTTTAACGCGCAGATTTGACAAAATAATTAACAAGGAAATACCAGCAACTGTGGTTTTTGAGGATGATAAGGTAATGCTGTACTGCTTTATGCACTTTTTCCAGGAACAAAGTTCCATTTTTGATCTAGTGTTAGAATAACTCTATCTATTGAACAACCAAATGAGATGCATAAGGTTCCTGGTGAGACCATAAAATATTATTTAGCCTCGTATACATACATATATGTATCCGAGAGGTGGGTGACTTTCATGTTTGGGATCTTACCTTAACCTTAAAATGCTGGGATTGAGGACTTCATTATGGATATTTTGTTGAGGCCTAACACTATGTTTATGAGTTTTGGACAGAAAAGAAAGAACGGAACACTTGAATTAGAATAGAACATAAAAGAAAAGAAAACTTACAAGCTTTCTTTATTGTTGCAACTCAATTTATAAAGGAAAGTGAAAGAAAACTTGTGTTTTACATTTATATTGCCATTTTACTAATAATTTTGTTGTATATATGTTGAGGGTATAATAGGGATTATAAAAGATTTGCTTATGTTATTTAGTTTTGTCCAATTCTCTTGTTTATGTTGATTTTAACCTGCGTCACTGTGGTGGAATATTTTGTGCTGTTTTATTTTTGTACATTTTTTGTTGGAAGGTACTTGCTTTTAGGGACATAGCTGCACAAGCTCCTACACACATTTTGATTATTCCAAAAGTTAAGGATGGCTTGAGTGGCCTCTCTAAGGTATCTTTGAATAATTTCTTACATAATTGTAAAATGACTTGATTGCTTTACTTGTCTGGAGGAATTGAGTCATGACTTTTCTTTTTCTCATACACTCCCAATTCAAAGTGTTCATTTAGTCTAATTTTAAATTATCTAGAAACACTATTGAGGTTAAGTATTTTAATTTAAAATATTGTCACATTGGAGAAGTATTGAACATGTGGGTGAGAGGCTGAGAGTGCTGTGAGGGTTGTCGTTTAGTACGTGCATGTGTTGGACACTTGTGTCCTTTCTTAAAAGGAATATTTGGTGTGTTCCTTTATTTTAGAGCATTGCTTACTATGTTACATGGTCATATTTTCCAGGCTGAGGAGAGCCACATTGAAATTCTTGGTAGGCTTCTTTACACTGCAAAACTTGTTGCTAAACAAGAAGGTCTTGAAGAGGGCTACAGAGTAGTGATTAATGACGGGCCAAATGGATGTTAGTATCTTTCTACATTTCTCCTAAATCTGAAATAGTGAACTCTGGTTATTTCCCCAATCAATCTAAGGCAACTATTAATGTTTGCAGGCCAATCTGTTTATCATCTTCACCTTCACGTCATTGGAGGACGACAAATGAACTGGCCTCCTGGCTAAGATGGCAGTAGTTTATGCGGTCATAGCTATGTATTCCTTCTACCCTTTGAGACTAATAGAGGGTAGTTTCTTAAGGGTGTTAAAACCATAAATAAAGCTGTTAGTTTGACCTTATTTTACTTGTTATGGTCACTCTTTTATGGGGTAGAACCTGTTGATAATGGTCCTCTACTATACCACTACTGGCTGCATGGGGATGTGCCACCTTGAATGATTGCAAACTTCATTGTAGTGAGTTGGTTTTGAATGCAGTTATATTATTACTGGTATTGCTTGGGATTAAATATTAATGCAACCGTTATAACATCCTCAGTCATAACAGTGCGTCTCCTCTCGTTACTTGAAAGAAAGAGATGCATGGTGATAACAAAGGGCCTGGCCTTCTCATGTGTTGATTTTGATAGGATTAAGATAATTATGATGAATAGGGAAGTCCTGAACCCTGAAGCAGCTTAATTTCATGTTGAATTTCCCTCCAATTCCAACGCAAACAAACTTTTATGTCAATACTAGTAATCTGTAGAGAAGACGAGACACATTAATGGACCAAGTTTCTTGTGATGTATGTAAGATACACAATTGTCTAAATTATAATGAAAGAAACTGGATTAGATTAATTATATTGTTTTTTCCTAATATTATCAAAAGTACTCTGCTTATAGCTCGGGTAATCCTCAGCGTTTAAGTTGCAAGAATCTGCATCCGTTTCTCGTCAAGACTGAAATCAAACCGTAGTATTTGGATCTCTTTGCCTAAGTTGACAAGGATAGCTTCCACCACCACCACTCTGGCAGGCTCCAGCCTCAGTCTCTTCATTTCCTTTCACTAAAATCTGGAAACGGAGCAGTGATTTTGGTCATATAAATGGAACCAACAGAATAAATTTAACAACATTTTATGAACACTACTACCACCATAAATTCTAGCAAATTTCTTAAAACAATGTCACTAGTCATGACTGCTCTTCTTCAGGGCTCTTACAAATATAGATATTAATAGAACTTGAAACATGCTACCATCTAGAGATTTAGTTTTCTTTTTTAGATAAAGATCTAACTTTTGTAAATCTTTTCAACTGAACTGAGTTCAATAAAAATATGCAGGAACATATAACTAAAACAAAATAAATCATGGAATTGAAGGAATTTTTTTTTAGAAATTTGTACCTCCGAGACTGCACGGTAAACATGAGCAACAATGTTGCAGTCTGCACAATGATATACAGCATACCCTGGTTTTTATCTTCCCCACATGCATTGCAATATATTCATCCAAATCATCATCTTCTTCAACAAAGAATCAGTGAGGCTCAGGAGATGCCTATGACATGTAAACTTAACCGTTTATGGTAAATTCGAAACAAATTGGACCGAGGCATCACAAATTTCACCAGACTAGCACTTATTTGTAGAAAGATAATTTCTTGAAGAAGGCATGAGAATGCTCATGAAGTTCAGATTTGAGGGTGGGAATTAATGTAGACCATTCGAGGTCAAAATTGAAGCAACAGTCTTAATAGTGATGAGTGAAGCTTTGGCAAGTCCTCCAACAAGCGTCGCACCAAAACTATTGTGAACTGTGAACTAAAGAGGGGTGTGAGGGAGGGGAGATAGGTGTAGAGGGTTAAAGGGGTGCTGAATCTTTTCAGGCAATTCAGCACATATTTATGGAGGTAAAATTCGCACTTGGTGCAACCATAGACGGACCTTTTCTTACATCCTAAGCAACCTACTCCGTTTTCTTGACAGTTATTCAAAGGACGAGGATGAGTGCAACGTTGAAGCTCCATTTCTCTCTTTACTCCTGGTAGGCTTGGTGGTATGCAATAATTTTTAGAGTTGTTCACAGAGACCAGATTAGATGAATTTTTTAATTTAATGAACTAATAATGACTAAAGACCAGTTTCAACGACTGCAAGTATAGTTTATTTATGTTTCTTTTCAGGCGATTCAGATATTCCTGGTGACACAGATAAATATCCTGAATCTGGGATACATTTTGCCAATATTCACCCTTGTCAACCTTCATTCAAATGAGGCACTCTTTTATGTTCAGCAACTGCAATTAGTGGCTCAAACCGATCCTTCAGGCAGAGAGAACAAACTAGGACAAACCACAAGTCCACAACTGGAAATCCTTAAAGCAGTTAAATTTGATGTCCACTGTGGAAAAGTTGTCAAACTAGGACAATCATCAATGCACAAATGTTTGAGAGTTGTAGCAGCTTGTTGAAGTCCCAACGGATAACTGCTGATCGGAGGCCTAGTAAGCCTTGTATGCTTTCAATCGACAAATCAAGCTCTTGACAGTCCTTGTACACAAATTTATGAGAGAGATTTCATACAACTAGGCCTAGGAAGAAGAGATTCTATGATATGTAGCGTGTGATGGGCTGTGAGATGCTATATACCTTCAGGCAATGCTGTTAGGCAACTGCATCAAAACAAATGCAATGTTCAAAGATAAGTCGACCTTTCCAAACATTCTGTAGCAGACGTATTCACTGTGAGGTCAAATCAAGATGGTCAAGAACAACTAATTTTCCAATATCACTAGGCAATCCAGGAAGTTGTTCACAGAATAGGAGATACAACATCTGCTGATTCAAAAGCTTGCAGATAGAATCAGGGAATGCCTTCAGTCTACGATTATAAGCTATAGACATGAACCTTAAATGCTTCAAGGTGCAAATGGAACTCAAACTTGGATCCAGCTAAACCTAAAACTCAGACTCGATTTTCCACTTTTGAATTCCTTGATTTGTCACTTTCAAATTTTACTAATTAGAGGATTTCAGTTGTTTTTTTCTTTCATTCAGTATTTTTGTAACAAGTAAAAACATTCAATATTTTTTTAAATTGACCCCAAAATAATTAATGTGCAAATGATAATGACCACACACACATGCATATGTATCATGAATTCATGATGCATCTGTGACTTTCCATCTTTTTGTACATAGCTTGTGTATCTAACCTTCTAAATACTTGAGCCAGTAGAGCACGTGAAGAATAAAGCAAAGCTAAAAATGATAATGGTAAAGGAGAGCAGATGTCAGATGAAGATCTAAGCACTCTTGGCTCGACACCATTGAGATTGATAGTGGCATGTTAGTTTTAAGAAAATTAATTGAGCCTAGTGGATATGCTCCATTGGTTGTTTAAGCTGATTTCAGTTAGTAGATTTTATCTATATTCCCAAGTATCCTGATGCATGTTTGGTACTATCTATCGAAGAGTTATAAAGGATTTGGGTATAGTATTGATTGATTTCTTCACTCATTATTTTATGGTTACTAAACAAATATGTGAAAAGAATGATGTAAATATAATATTGTCCCTTCCTATGTTTCTAACACCTACTTGTATTGTTGGAAAGAGTTTATCTTCCCGTGTACCTTAATTATAGTAATTCAAGCTTGAAATGTATTTGCAACAGCTTTGTTAATATTATTTGACAGTTGACACTGTCTTGAAAGTCGGGGAAAGACTGCAAATCACACAAACATTTAAGCCTCAATTCTGTTTTACTTGCGTTGCTAGAAAATGTATATTTCTTCTTTATTTAGTTGCAATAAAGACTAGGAAATAATTTTTACTTGATCACCTCGAATTATTAATTTATCTTCCCAGCAAAGGTCAAAGGAAAAAAGAGAGTATATTTCTTATAAAAAAAAATCAATAGCACTCGAATTTGTTTGATATAAATCCATCAAAACATACAAAAAGAAACCTAATTATGTAATTAGCATACAAAAGAATATCAGAAACAATTTAGCCAAATGTTCCTCTAACATACAATTTTACATACGTAATTGATAATACAAAAGAACAAACGAATGGAGGTAACTACAATGGATCTATCTAACCTCTGAAAAGTACGATTCAAATCACCAAAGCCTAGAAGAAGAGAGCGAAAGTCATTGTCATTCAGAGAAGGCCGAACAAGACGAAGGCCGCAAGAAGAATAAGACACACAACGTTAATTAAGAGGAGCGCCTGACCGGAAACCGAGCTATTGTTCCCATCGCAAGCCCCTAACTTCGCAACACTAGTCCCCGCGCAATGCGCATCAGGACAGCCGCACCAGTAGGTCACGCCGTCCACGCCGCAGACCGGGTCGGCCCGAAAGCAATTGATGGGGCAAGAGTCCGGTATCGCCGTTTTGGAGCAGAATTTTGCGTCATCTAACTTTAATCGAAGCAGATTCTGATCTGATCGGACGTCAGGGATAAAACAGAAGGCAGTGACGATGGTGGCGATGAGAATGAGGAGAGAGAAAGGCGGCCTTAAGAACATGATCGGAGAAGTTTATTTTTTGGGGGGAAAAAGAAAGATCTCACCGTAATTTGGATATGGGCGATAGGTATTAGTATGTTTTTTTTCAGGGTCGGACAATCAATGGCTTTTGAAACCGTTGTGAAATGGTGTGAACGTTAATCCCTTGCACGTTCTTTTAATATACCCTTTATTATTCAACACAAAAGCCAAAAGTCAATTTATTCCTCTTAATTTCTCGTATTAATACTTATTCGTCTTTAATAAATTTTTAAAAAATAATATTATAATTCTATAACTATTTTGATAGTTCTTGCAAACTATTAATTATATTTCTCCTAAAACGTTAATTAAAAAATACTAGTATATGTTTTTGCAAACAAAAAGTTAAAATACAACCATTTGTTAAATTATGAGAGCCCTTTTGATGTCTTTTTTAATAATTTGAAAAGATGAGACAAAGTTTTCTAAAAAATGTAGAAATATCAATTATTTATTTTTTGTAAAAATATCAATTGCTAATTAAACTAAGTTAACATTATTAAAATTTTAAGAAACAAGGATGTATGTTTGTCACGAGTTCAACATAGCCAATCACTAGAAAAAGATAAAATAAACTCACAAATCAACCAAACCTCTCCTCTCCTCTCTTATTCGGACATACTCGTATCAAGTACATTCGCTAAGCAGAATGCCTGCCAGCATCTAGCTAGCTGCAACAGAATCCTGCTTGTGTCGTCGAGCCCCAAAGGCTTGCATTGGAACCAGGAAAATTCTAACAAATGTGTTCCAATATAGGATGTGTTCGACCTTCTTCTTTATACTAAGCCATGAGATAGCAACTATTTTCAGATATAGATTCATAATCCCACTCATCAAACAAATTTTATCTTCTAAATCACTAGTATTATGAATTGCATATGAAAAAAAAAACAATTCCCTAAATAACATTAGGCTACGTAAATTACACAGGAGATTGAAGGATCATATATTCCTAAAGATCTTTCCAAACATTAAAATCAGAAGTAGAGCTATTATAATTGATTATACTGTCCTGGCATCCTAAGAAGAATGCAGTCTGTACAGGATCCAAATTTACCAGAGCATGTGCCGTTCCGCTTGGGCTGACTGCCACAGCAACCTCATCTGCCCCAACAATTACCTCAGCATAGCCTTTATCAACTGCATTGTTCTCCAACTGCATGTGTTGACCAGGTTAGACCAAGGATCAAAGGCACAAGGATATACAATTATGTGATGTCCTAGACATCTTAGCTTATTTGCATTGACGATTTTTTCTTGATGGTTCAAAGACCGATTTCAGACCACTCATGTGCATCAGAACACGAGTCATTGTGTTTGTGGGCAAATTGTCATATACAATTACATTCTCACAGTCAATTTGGTATTCGAAAAAATATAAAATATTTTCGACAAAGTCGAGGAAAACATTTTGATGGGGAATAGAAAATGAAAGGGTGATCTGAATGCTTTAATACAGATGAAAAGATAAATTATGGTATAAGAATGGTAATTAAGCATTTTGTTTTAGCATATTGATGACGCAAAACAGCTCTATGCCTCTATGAGGTAGTCGTTCTATAAAATAGAACATTTAAAAGTCTACATAAAAAGTGTTTAAGCATTAACAAACTATAAGTGAGAATTAATGCTTGCCTATTTATAAAATAAGAACACATACCCTGAATTTTGTCTTAGCTCCCCAAATGAGAAACGACTCATTACAAGTATGGTGTCTATGGTTTCCCCTCAAACCACCAGGTCGAATCTCACCAACATGAAGTGACGCACAAATCTGCGCTCCCCCTAAAAGCATACAGATTTATCTTATCATAAACAATGAGATGCAAAGAAGACTTCAGAACAAAGAGGAGGACATACACTAATTATTTATTATCAGCAATGTCTTTTGTTATTGTATCTAACTTTTGAAGGCCTGCTCGGTAATAAGGAGGGGGGTCATAGTTTTTGTATAGCACATAGGTGTACTTGTTTCTAATGGCCCTTTATATACATGGGAACAAGAGGGGTTCACATTTTTTGTGGTGTTTGTTAATTCCTACATATACACAACACCCACACTTAACAAAAATAAAACGTGTCAAATTAACCACTCTTCCGCCACAACAAGATATGTAAGTTTATTGGTGTCCATGGCAATTCAATGCTGAAGGTGCTAAACGTAAAATATCAATATGAAAAATATTAGAGAATGCCATTTAAAAGAATAAAGGTCAGAAGACCAATAGGATAAGTCTGATGACAACCGAATTCAATTTATTAATTCCAGAAACTACTCTAGGAGTCCATTATAACTTACATTCTACTATGTGAAGACAATAAGACCATTCAATATCTAGGCATGCCCAACTCTTCCTAATTATTTTTTTTTAAACACAAAAAAATAAATATAATATACTCCCTTTGTCGGGGAAAAAACTCCTACTTACTTTGCAGTTTCCAATGACGGTCTCTTTATTCCAGACAGAGGTGGCAACTTTTTTCGCATAGTACGTAACAGAGAGGATAGTTTGGTGACATATATTATCTTCCATGGTTCTTGTGGGCAGTAAAGGAAACCAAAAAACAAACGTCCAAGCCGAGCTGGAAAGGCTAATTCCAGTCGGGTTTAAAACCCAATTTATTCAGTCGACAGTTTTGATGATAGAAACTGGTGATTTTGGTTTGTGGCTGGTTGTCCAAAACAATAAGGTTTATTTAACCAAGCTGACCTCTTTATATGCCTGCCACTCTGCTCTCCACTGACTTTCAATTTACATTCCATTTATACCCCAACTAAAACCCTAGTTTTCATAGCTGGTAACTAATCTCTCTCTTCTCTATGCTTATAATTATAACTTCTGTCTTCAGATCGATAGCACTAAGCATTGAACAAAATTGTCCACTAAATTCCAAAGTTCACAAAATGTACATCGAAGAATGGAACAACAGTTGAACAAATTCACTTGTAAAACCAAGAAGTTAACACAACCGATTCACCCATTGCAATTGAAAGGCTTCACAACTGAATACCAATTTCCAATGTTCTAAAAGGCGCTAGGCGGGAGGCGGGAGGTGGGAGGCCGAGGGGGGCCTAGCGCCTAGGGGACCTGGGCTGGGCCTAGGCGGGATTTTTTATTTTAAGCCAGTTTTAATATTTTATCTTACATTTATCCAAACAAAACAATAATATAAAACAAAATAATCTATAATAAAGATAATAAAGGCCTTTGCTTAAAGTTCAAACACATCCATATTGCTAGGGTCAAAGTTCAAACACAAACATGCAAATACTTGATGGCAAAGTTCAAAGTTCAAACATATTTTTAACGTATTAGTTTTATTCATAAACAAGATTGCTATTAAATAATAAAATTTAAAACTTCAAGAATTTAACTCGATATTAAAACTTAAGAAACTAAATTTAAGAATTATATTGAATTAAACTAAATATTACAAATGTATCATCATTTATATAATTTGAAGTTGGTACAAGTTCAAAACATTACAACTATAATAAAATTATCCATTCTGACTTGATATTGTTCATTTCTTGTTGTGATTTGATATGCTACAACATGTATTATGAATATGGTAAATCATTAGAAAACTAAATATATCAAGATTTGGTTTGAGTAGTTATTAAACTAAAAAAAATCTCTCCGCTTAGACCTCACCTAGGCCCCGCCTAATTTTTTGGAGGGATTTTTTTGCTGCCTTGAGCCTAGGTGAGGTGTCAGGGGGCCTAGCGCCTAGGCGGGGGGCCTAGCGCCTAGGCGGGGATTTTTAGAACACTACCAATTTCTTGAAGTAGTAAGTGAACTGAAAAAGTGATTTAGTATTCTAAAACAGGTATTGAATTATGGTTCAAATTTATTGCCTCATGCTTTCAAAGAACTAAAGTATCCGGTGACAGTGAAGCCATTACTTGCCAACGTAACACAAATTCTCAAGATATCACAGGTGTTTAATGGCAATGGATTGAAAGAGTTGGAGCCAATTTGTGAATCATGGTTGAGTAGTTTTTAAGGTTTATGTGACGGGAATACGTGAAATGTGTGAAGTGGAGTTTGTTGCCAATATATTTGAGAAGTTGAGGGCATTAGGGGATCTATTGCCATTTTTGCATATATCAAATTTGAGTACTATTAGTAGTGAAGACTATGATAAAGGTTATGATATTGAAGTGGCAAAAGAGATGTTGATGCCTCCATTGAGACCAAAAATTGGCCAAGATCCACTGATTAAAACGAGCGCAAAAAGTCACTTTCTTGGTCGGCTTTGATGTGACCTTTCTGAAAACCGATTATCTTGGTTTGAACTCGTATTTTCAAAAAAAAAAGGAAAAAGAAAAAAAAGCGTTTCACTTGACTCATGGCCATAAATGTTTGAAGAAACAAGGCAAGATTATTGTAAATACTAAAATTGGCAAGAGTAGCTATATTCTTCTTCACTGCCAAGGCCGACTTACGTGAAGTCTCTCTCGAAGTTAGCTGGAAGAGCCTTCAATTGGGAGGAGACTAGCTAATGTGGTCACTATGAAGAAGAGGGAAAGGGAGTGCTCTGAATGGATGTTCAGCCAATTATTCTTTTGATTCTAAGAGTGGTTTCTTTTGATGAAGCTCCTTTTCTAAATGAGCATTAGCTCCAAGTCAATCTATTGCAATTTTGCTGTAGGTTAATTCCTGTGTTATATTTTTGTATTGGTTGTATACGTTTTTCAATGCATAATCTAGGTATATGTTTGTATATCTTTTGTTTTCATGGTTCCACATTTTAGGCTGTTTATAGTGAATTAAATTCACTCATTCAAGAAAATATATATACCTTTACTAAAAAAATAAGAGAGCTGTTATCTCACTATACTTGGTCTAATGGTCATTCACACATTACAGAAACTCCCTGCCATTACCTCAAAAACACACTCCAATTAAGTGACAAATCATGAAACACATTCCGATAACATAAATAGTTAACTTCTACTAATCTAGTTTTTCTCAAATTTCTTTCCATGCCTACTTCGTAATCTTGTCCCTCCCTATTTCTCTTACTCCCCAGCCCCTCCGTAGAACCTAATGTTATCACTCTCAAACCTGCTAAGCCATCTCATTCTCTAGTTTCCCCTCACTATTCCTACATGTCAAAAATGGAGATAATATAAAAACACTTGCATGTTGATCCATTGCAAATAATCATATTTCCTTCCATTGTCCTTCATCTATAATTTCAAACATTGAATCAAAATGATCATAATTCGCACACCCATTGCTTCTTCAATGCCGTCTAACCATATTATATGATCACATTCTAACAAATTATGAACTAAAACACATAAATTTCATAACCCTTTTCAAACCAATCAAAAAAGTACCTGGAATGCCTGATCGGAGAGCAATGGAAATAGGGTCGAGCAGCCACCCACGCTTGTCCTTAGTGATCGATGAAAGGGTCCCAGAAGAGGGGAATCTAAGAAGATTAGCCTTGCGATCTTCTTCAACATTATTCTCTTTCATGGTCCATTTTTGATGATGCTGCTTCTGTGAAGAAAAGTTGGCAGAGTATTGCTGGAGTCTGAGAGATACCCAAGTGAGGAGAAGGAAAATAGAGAGAAGAAAAGGGAAGGCGTGGGGTTTCTTTAAAAACAATTTCAGTGAAGAGAGGAGAGTGAACGTTTGGGTTTGTGCCTGAAAAGGAGGATTATTATTGTCCGTAGAGATTGGTAATTGGTGGTTTCCGGCGCCGCCGCTGGAATACGAACTCCGCCGTGGATTCATCTTTTCTCTCTCTTCCCTCGCATGATCAATATTCCTGAATCCCGATTGATTGATCCCCTCTTTTCTTTAAAGACTATTTGCTGCTCTGAAACTGATACTGCTGATTTTGCGTTGCGCAGTGGATATAATCTAGTAGAAGTACTTCTCTACTTCGGAAAGACCGCATGGGCCGCACAAGATTAACCTGATCCACGACTTCAATTTTGAATTAAATTTTTTTAAAAAAAATTTGATTTTAAAAATTAAACTTATTCTATACATGTGACAAAAATCCAGATAATAATAAATGATGAATTATTTTAATAAAATTCGAAAAATGATCATTAATGAATGTAATTAACGAAATACTTAAAATAAGGTATTTTTGTTTTCATTGCTAGAGCTAGTTAGCAATACCATATCTGTTATTGTAATATCTTGATGATGTTCTCATTGTATTTTATGCAATTAATTTTTTAAAAAAAAATTTAACGGTAAAAATATATTTTATTACTCTGATCTTAATATCATCAACTATCTATCTATTAATATATTTTGATTAGTACTAACAAAATTATTAAGATCAAATAATTAATGAAATTTGAAAGAAAGTGTTATGTAGAGGAGCCAAATTTTGAGACACAAATTAAAATTAACGTTATTTGTTTATTATAGTTTGTTTTAAATTTTGTTATAATGCATTATGAATTAGACTTGATATAATTTTTAGTAGTAAAGACTTAGAAGGTTCTTCACTAAGGAAAACATATTAATTGCATACTTGTTTTGCACAAGTTTATAAATAGAATTTTGGCCCTATTTTTAAAGAGATTTTTTTTTTTTTTTTTCTGAATGGAAATAGTACTTTAGAAAGAGAAAAATCCATCCATCAACCCAAACCCATTTAAGATACGGGTGGGTTGTCCATCAGACTACAACCTGGATACAGAACAATTTGCAAAAAAACTGTGGCTCACCCTTAATTCAACAACCATTTCTGGATTACTTCATTACCTATTCGATAAACTCATATGCAGTTGTAATTGGTTTAAGCAAATCCCACATAATTCAATTATTATAGTCTAATTAAAGGAGCAGCTTACTCTTGACCAAGAGAGTTTCCTCCCCCCAAGCTCAATCTTTAAATCTCCAAATGCTATCCTCTTGAGCAGTATGTCTTAACTACTAAAGGTTGTTGGTAGGTACAGCAAGAAAAGGTTTCAAGGTCATAACCAGGATGAAGAAAACCATGTGATCGCCTGCATCGCAAAAGTAGCCTCTTGATAAGAATAATGGGGCGTACAAACTACTTGGATAGCAAATTTACATAATAACACACTATACAAGCTACTAGAAAACAGAGTCTCAAAATAATGCTGGAAGCTGCTAGTTTTTATCAATGTTTCACCTGGTAAAATAGAAGCATTCCGGCGATGTTGAGCCCACGAAAACTGAAGAACTGACAACTATTTCCTGGCAGAGGTCAACATGACACTACTATCTATCTATAGTAACTATATAGAAAAATGCAGGAAAGTGAAATTAGATGTTGATTAAATATACCTTAAAGCATATTCAATGTATCAGAATGGGCGGGTTTGCTAATTCATGTTCCTATTCTGTTACTCAATCAAGTCCCTTAAAGTTTCTCTCTAAGGATTATGCAAATCTATTGGCTTTTGGGAGGATATTTGGTTGTGAAATTTTCCTTTTCAATTGCTTTTCCTCAGTTATATCATCTTTCATCTCCCCACAATAAGCCCATGGTCAGTTTTCTTTTGATGAAGTCTTGTAACTACATTTCTCTCGTAATTAAATGATCGTGAAATTATTGATTTAGCTGCTTCCTACTCTTTTACTTGAGTCATGTTGTTTACCAACTTCGTCTGATAGGCGTATACAGACTATTGATTCATCTAAGATTTTTTATTGATTGTTTTAGTTCCCTTTCTTTGTTGGTCTTTATTTTCTTTTGGACAATTATTTTCAAAAGCCAGAAGTTCCCTTTGTAATTAAAGGTTTTGTTTGGTTGTTGGTCCTTGATAGGTTCAATACTCTAATGATATGAATACACTAAGCAGAGTTTTGTCTCGGACATTTTTGTGGTGTGTATTAAAGCTAACCAGGATAACTCACATTTGCTCTCCATTGCCCCTGAGGCATGAAAGTTGTGGTGTTTGTTATTTTGGAGTTTTTGGTGAATCTTGAGTTTGTCCACTGGGAATGGACGGACTTATCACCAAGTTTCAAGGTTTTTGTAAGAAAAAAAATGGTAAGGTGTTGTGACATAGTATTTAATTTTGTTACTCCCTGCAGTATTTGGACAAAAAAGAGGAATGCTTCATGCTTGATTTTTAGCAGCCAATTCATGTCCTTTGGGACAGTTATTTTCTGATTTCTTAGTGGTTCTCGGTGGGTAATTTTATTAGGATTTGTAGGGCTTAATACCTTTTCCCTTTTCTATTTTAGGAAAATTCTCATCCTCCATTTATCATTTTGAAACCTCTATGTTTTCTAATAAAATCTTCTTTTTATAATAAAAAAGGAAAACTTAAAGCAATAATCAAACTCAAATCTCAATTCTTCTGGGGCAGAGAATAATGTCTTGATGCACAAATTTGATGTGGCTCAAATCTATTAATATATGAATTACATATTTGAACGCTTGACGGCCCTGCTCATTCTATAGAAAGGAAAACTCCATAAGCATGTCCAGATACTTTTTTGCACCAGCAAAGCTAATTCTGTTTTAAGTGAACATACTTAAAAGGGAAATGATTAATATGTCGACAAATTTATGACGAAGTTGAATTGCGACTAATGTGGAACTCTAAGTGGTAAGATAAAACATTTGGTTTGCATTATTGGACGCATTCTCTGAATTAAGTTCAACATGGTATCAGAGATCTAGTTTCACAGTTTGGTTTAGAATCTTCTTGATTAAGTTTGGTTTTGCTCTACTTTGTTTGTACTTTATGACGCACCCTGCTTGTTTTTCCAATATAGTTGTACAAATAGTAATTTAAATTACAACTTCCAGTTAAATATCATTTTCCTGAGGTAAAGCTTCTGTGTGTACTTGAAATTCCTTGGTCTGTCAGCTTACACCAAACCACTCGTATATATTTGGGATAATCCTACACCCTATAAACTATCATACAACTAAATTCTAAAGATATATTAAAAATGTAAAATGAAACTGCTAACAAGCAGAAACATTATACAGCTAAAGCGGATAAAAGACTAATATACTATTTATACTATATTAACATACCTCAGCATAGGCCATATCATGGAGTTGGAAAACACAATATACAAGGATAGATGACATTAGAGGCCAGTTTTTCAGAAGGCTTTGTTTAGAACTTTGAAGCCTTTTTTCTGAATAATCCACTTTGTCTACGGCATTAGACTCATATATTACGCCCTCCAAAGCATCAGAAACATCACCTTGTTGTTTTTTGTTTCCATGATGCATGTGCAGTGTTTCCTACAGCAAGCAGGAAAATATCAATCTCTGTACTTGTCTCTTGTCTCTGTAATAGAACACAAGCAGCCAGGAATTATGAATTATCTACTTCATTCCAATTTAATTGACCCTATTCACTTAGAACGTAGCTTAAGAAACATAGAAATGATCAAGACTTTAATTTTGTTTCCCATCATACAGTTGAAGAATTTGATAATGGTGGTTTCCAAAATTATCAAGCTCTTTAAAATTTATAAATGTACTAGCCGAATTGAGCCATTAATGCATTGATACATGGCATGGGGCCAACGGACAGAGTCAATTAAATTGGGAATGAGAGAAGGTGACATAATATAAAGGCACAAAACAAGAAATCATACGATCAATTAACATACCGGTAGCCAACAAGAAATGACGGATACAAGCAACACAAAGAATGATATCAAAAGGCAAGGTAAAAAGCATGGAAACCTACAAATTATCATCCACATGTTAGAAACCTCAGTATCAATAGTAAAGGATAAATGAAATCTCAGGGGCAAAATTAAACAGGTATACAAAATGGAAAAGATTTTCTTACCTCCCAAAGAGAGATTTTTCAGAAAAGATATTGGGATACTTCTCTGCCGGCTACAAACCATATGCATAAAGACTAAATAAATGAGTGATCAACATCATTAAATAGAGAAAAGGGTGTATGGAAAATATCATGGCAAAATTCAAAAATTATCTGTGAAACTGAAATATCAAATAAGATTTAGATGGAAATCAGCCCTCATCAAAGTTAATTCATGGAAAACTTGACTGATGGCTTCATCTTTAAACAATAGAGGAAAAAAGTAGGAAAACTGTAAATACTTTCATTCAATGCTGTTTAATTTATACAAGTCAAGGGAGTCAGGGATACCATAGCCTTCCTCCCATATAGTTTTCCACATTTCAATGTTTAATAAACAGATCATTCATTAATATGGAAATTATGGAAGATATAGTATCCTTCGCAATCAAGAAGAAAGGATGAACTAACTAAAAACGAGCTGTACCTGTGCAAAATAACCTCCAAGAGCTGGACCAATGACCAATCCTATGCCCCACGATGTGCTAATCTAATGTGATAATGTACGTAATGCAGAAAAATGTAACAAGTTAGAATTCACGAAAAAGTAAAACATGGAGAAAAAGAAAAAAAAAAGCCACAACTTACAACTGACATTCCCAAAGCTTGGTATTCTTTACGACAGACTTCTGAAGCATATGCCTGCTTGCATTAAGAGTAAAAGGTACTTAAATATAGTCTACCAATGTTGAAGATAAATAAAGAATCTTGAATATATTACAAAAATTATTGCTACAGATGCATAGAGAAGCTGATGTCACATGAACATCAAATTTTGTCATGTAAGCCAGATAGGCATCCATCAAGGAAAGACCACGTGAACTGAATCTGATACGCAGTTAGAACAATGAGTGTTAGTAACAAGAATAAGACTTAATACAACAAGAAGAAAACATAAACGTGTATAAAGATGCAACAATGTAATATGCAGTTGTGCGTTGCTGCTCGTAAAGACCTCTTTGTTTGCATGAACGAATATTTAGTAGCACCATAAATGATCGACAATGCACAACCAGGGATAGCCATAAAAATACAATTATGGCAACTGGTAACCACTCCCATCTCTCACCAGATTCAGAAACTAGAACTTCAATTCTCGTCCAATTAGTATCGTATACCACACACATACACTCCCAATAAAAAAGACCATGTCATAGTGGCCCAGATAAAATATGAAATTGTTCGTAAGGCAAAATACACATCAAAGGAAACATGTATTATAGCAATTTCATACAATGTCTGTTCAGAATGTCAGGTATCAAATATTAGAGACATACCCTCATTGAGCCAAGAAACCCGCACAAACTTCCCAGAAGAAACCTCATAGAAACTGCCATCCAAAAGTTTGTACTAAGGCCAAAGAGAGTATTAAAAATAACCCTGTAATTTCATTATGAAGGAAGAGACATAAATTAGCATGAGAAAAACTATTGCTTTTTAACTAACAATGTCATTCAACATCTGAACTTAACACAAGTAGGAAACACATGAGCATCATAAACTAACACTGTAACCGTGCCAAATATTATGACAGGTTTTCGACCATATCGATCAGCCACCATTCCCCAAAGAACAGATGTAAGAGCTCTTCCAAACATAAATGAAGATCCTTCAACAGCGTAAAATATTGAAAGAATAAGAGCATAAAATTGATTGCTCAATTCACCAATTTGCAGGAAAAATAAATAAAACTTACCTACACAGCCAGCATAATAACCAATATCCTCCTCCCTTTTTGCAATATGGAAGTCCCTTATCTGCAGAAATGAAATTGAGAAGGCATGCCATTTTTAAAAATAATCAATTTACGAATTACAGATTAACAATGTCCAAGATTTTCAAAAACAGACATTTTTCTTTGGTCTTTGGTCCTTGATAGGCTAAACACTAATGATATGATTCAGTGATGTACGCACTATAAAGTTGTGTCCCTAGACATTTCTAGTGTATCTCTCGTTTCGTCTTGATGCGTGGAAGTTGTGGTGTTCTTAATTTGGGGTTTTTGGTGAATATTTGGTTCGCTCATTGGGCATTGAAGAGATGCTTCTTACCAGGTTTTAGGACTTTTGTAGGAAGGGAGATGGTAAGGTGCTCGGGTAGTGTCTTTCTTTACTCGGGGTTATTTGGACGGAGGGGAACACTAGAATTTTCAGCTACCACTTCATGTCCTCTCATCTTCTTTGGGATAGAGACATCTTCTTGTGGGCTTCAGCAATTGATACTTTTTTTTTCTTTTTTTTGGGGGGGGTGGGGGATATGTTCATATTTGCAGAAGGTCTAGAGGGAATCCCTCTTCTAATGGCACTTCTTTTTCTAGTTTAAGAGGATATATTATCCTCCGCTTATCTTATCTTATCTTTTTGTAATCTCTCTTTTCTTATAAATCTTCTTTTTCTATCCAACCCAAAAAAGAAAAAAGATTTTCAAGAATAGTCTTGTAGGATGATATCTAAAATATAATTGCACCTCTTATTCTTATTATACTTGTGGTAGCGGCTTCATTGAAGTAAAGAAATGTGCAGACTTGTGGTTTCCACTCCACTGCAGTCACCAGCAACCCATACACCCTAATAGATAATCAAGTCTTCGTTCCCAGTTTGACACTGCATGTTACCATAGTCAATTTAACAAGCAGTTTCAGTTTTCTCCTCTTATCATCGCAAATCTATGCTAGAGCACATAAATTAACCCTCCATCAAAAGTTTCAAGTTAGGCCCTTCCAGTCCAGCTAGCCAAGAATAAAACACCATAGTACCGAAATAATTCTTTTATTTTAGGTCTTTCGAAACACGTGGTGAGTAAAATTATTTTATTTTCCTTTATTTATTTCACTAATGTATGGCCTCTTGAGATAGGAGAGAAGTTAGTGATGAGTTCAAAGAGCAATAACATTACTCGAGGATTGGTGTGGTCTACTGCACTGTTTGTAAAATGAGAGGTTGAATGCGACTTGCGAGATAGTTGATCGAAGGGGGGCTCTCGAGCCATTAAAGAAAACAATGAGATTGGTGTAGAAAGTTATAGGAAAGTTCAAAATAAACCTTTATTGGACACTAATTTAGAGAATGATCAAGTTAAAAACTTGTAGGAAAAAAGTCCAAGACATCCAAAAAGAGAAACAGGGACAAGTAGAGTTGGAAAGGAGTAATATTTAGGAGGGAAGTAGCTAAGCTAAAACCAAACACGATGAACTACATTCTACCTGGAGAAAGCACAAGCATAGGATTTCTAAAAGTTCTCCACTAGACCTACAACTTGGTTCCAAAGAAAGGCAATACATTTATTTATGGATTATAATCTATAATTGATGGAAGTGAAATCATGTAATCACGTTTACATAATATTGTTTATATGTTCTATTAGGAAAAGCAGGGGAGGGGTTAGGGGGAAAGCGAAACAATGTTTATAATTCTAGTAGGAAAAATTAGAGATAATTGAAGTTCTGGAAGGAAACAGAGAGGATATTGGCAATGCTGCAAAATTAACACAAAGCAGCATATTAGAGTCCAATTCTTCGATAAGGATTATAAAGAACCACGAGCATAAATTTGATTTTCATTTTACCAAATTATTTACTGCAGATAAAATATTCTCTACCATTGCAAAGACTCATCCACTATCAACAACCAAAAGAACAAATACCACAAGCACACATATGTTATACTCCCTCCGTCTGCACCTCTTGTTCTTATCTTACAACCAGCAGTGCTTCTATCTTCTCCGCCATATTTGCGGAGTTGAGTTGGTGGTGTAGCATGCATTTAATAACCACCCACCCACTCCATCGTATATATACTCAAAAGACCGAAAGTATGATTTTTGTTTGAGATTCATCGGTATAAAAAAATTATTACGATTATTTTATGTAATATTATAAAGGTCATTAAGTATAAATTTAAAATATTTTTTATTTTATTTTATTTTATTTTTTTTAATTTATTTGTAAAATATATTTTGATCATCCGTTTGGTCATTAGTGACTGAGCGACTGTATATATATATATATATATATATATATATATATATATATATATAAAAAGTAGGATCAGGTCCGGGGCACCTGATCAAATGCGGACCGATTTTTTTTTTTTTTTGTAGAACAGCTAAAAATAAAATAAAATAATAATTATGGAACTTGAATTTTTACATAATACAGTGTTTTGGGCGTGATTTGGATACTTATACCAAAAAATATATGTACGCATGCTGTATGCAACTATCTGAGATATGTTTTGTTATACGTATCCAAATCACACCAAAAACACTGTATTATGTAAAAATTCAAGTTTCATAATTTTAATTTTTTTTTTAGTTATTTAAAAAAAAAATCTGCATTTTAAAAAAATACGGAGTGGGATATATATATATATAATATTATGTCAAATGTGTTATGTTAAATGGGATAAATAAGGTTTTGGTACATTTGTCTTTTGAGATTAGGTTTTTATTGTAGTTCATGAAACTTATTTTGTTACAATCGAATAATTGTATCTTTCAAAAACTTACAAAATGGTCATTCGTTCGATTTTTAGTCCAAAATCGAATCGGAAATCGTTAGTGACGTGATATTTATGATAATAATAATAATAATTCCAAAATAATAATAATAATAATTTCAAAACTAATAATAATAATAATTTCAAAAAAATAATAATAAAATAATAATAATAATAATAATTTCAAAATAATAATAAAATACTAATAATAATAATTTCAAAATAATAATAATAATAATTTTTAAATAATAATAATAATTTGTTTTTTTTATTTTAATGGAGAATAAAAATGATTTGTCCAATTTACCCTTTACTAAAATAATTTAAATTAATAAAATAACGCTTTTTAAAATAATTTGTCAAATAACGTTTTTTAAAATAATAATAATTATTATGTATTTAAAATTAACGTTTTTAAAAAAGAAATTATGTTAAAAAATAATGTTTTTAAAATTCTATTTTTTTTAAAAAGTCTGTTTTTAAAAAAATTGATTTTTAAAATAAATTTTTTAAAAAAATTAGCGTTTTCATTTTAAAATTTCTGTATTTTTATAAAAGTCTGTTTTTAAAAAAATTCTATTTTTAAAAAAAAAGAAATTAAAAATTTCTGTATTTAAAAAAGAAATTAAAAATTTATAAATTCTGTAAAAATTCTGTATTTAAAAAGAAATTAAAAATTCTGTATTTTTCAAAAGCTGTTTTTAAAAAGAATTTTAAAATGTTAGTTTTTTAAAAATGTTACTTTTTTTTAAAAACAGATTTTTTAAAAAACAATTTTTTTTATAAAACAGACTTTTAAAAAAATAGAATTTTAAAAACATAAATTTTTATAAAATACAGAATTTTAAAATGAAAAACGATAATTTTTTTTTTATTTTAAAAAATCAATTTTTTTTTAAAACAGACTTTTTTAAAAATAGAATTTTAAAAAACATTATTTTTTAACATAATTTCTTTTTTAAAAACGTTAATTTTAAATACATAATTATTATTATTATTTTAAAAACGTTATTTGACAAATTATTTTAAAAAATGTTATTTTATTAATTTAAATTATTTTAGTAAGGGTAAATTTGACAAATCATTTTTTATTCTCCATTAAAATAAAAAAAACAAATTATTATTATTATTTAAAATTATTATTATTATTATTTTGAAATTATTATTATTAGTATTTTATTATTATTTTGAAATTATTATTATTATTATTATTATTATTATTATTATTAGTTTTGAAATTATTATTATTATTAGTTTTGGAATTATTATTATTATTATGACAAATATCATCACGTCACTCACGATTTCGTCCCGATTTTGGACGGAAAATCGAACGAACGACCATTTTGTAAGTTTTTTGAAAGATACAATTATTCGATTATAATAAAAAAAGCTTTCTTGCTTCTACAACGAAAAATCTGACTCAAGACAAATCTAATTAAAACCTTATTTATCCCTATGCCAAATTATAACCCAAAAAATAAGAGTATAACAAAATTTTACAGCCATCTATTTCATAGTCATACATATTGACATTTAATACTTTATTCTTAAAAAGAATGGTTAATGGGCCTCAAAATTGACAATTGGAATACTATTTTCACATGTGTGTTTTAATATCTCCCAAGATAATAATTAGTTTTATAATAAATATAATTATGTATTGAAATTGTTATTTTATTTATAAATATAAAAATATATTTACTATTACACTATAAATATAAAATAATAATTAAAAATAAAACAAAATAATAATAATTAATTTAATTTAATTTAATTTTGTATATATTACTCCCTCCGTCCCAGGATAAAAGTCTTGGTTGATTTTTTACGCATATTAAAAAAGAGGATAAAATGATAAAATTGTCCATATTTAAATTCTCATTTAATTGCATAATTTTCTGCACATTACTAGTGATGTTCCATAAATATGCATAGAGAATAGAAATATAACAATTAATAATAAGGGTGTTATTAGCAAATTATTATAAAAAATAAATCATTTAAGATAAGTAGACATTTAACTTAAGACTACCTAAAATAGTAATAAAGACTTTTATTCTGAGACGGATGGAGTATAAGATAATGTATGGAATATCTAATCGAATATGTATCAATCGAATATGTATTCAAACTATTTTTTATATTCAGATTTGAATCATAATATTAACGAATCCAAATCTCACTCATATTTTTTCGAATTAAGCCCAAATTATTTGACTCTTTTACAATCTTATTTTATGCGAAAGAGAATCATATGAAAATATTAAAAATAAGTAAAAATATGAATTCCCAAAATTTATGATATGTGTGAGGGGACGTGGCAATTATATATAATTGCGTGAGAACTTATTGTTGCTGCTTATCGGTCACGAATCACAATAATCTTTAATTGCAATATATAAAATTATATGACGGTGTAAATGAGTCGAATCGAAGCGAACAAAAAATTACTCGAATTCGACTCAAAACGTTAAATTAATATTCAAATTCGAATTGTATTTAAAAAATTCTACTCAGATTCGACTCAAATATTTATTACTCAATTTCGATCCGATTCGAATCGAATTATATTCAAACTACTCGCGAGTTTCAAATCCAAGATTAAATTCGAGTCTCCGTATAATAACTAGCTTTATAATAAATATAATTATAAATTAAATTTGTTATTTTACTTAGAAATAAGAAAATATATTTACTATTACACTTCACAAATATAAAATCACAATTAAAATTAAAAATAAAACAAAATAATAGTAATAATTAATTAACCTAATTTGCTTTAATTTTGTATATACTATAAGAGAATATATCCAGTATCTAATAGAATTTGTATCAATATATCGAATCACAATTCGAGTAGTTTGATCGAGTATAACTTGTTCAGATTCTACTCAGATTTTTATTCGAACTTTTTTTTTTGCCTAGATTTAGATCATATTATTAACAAATCCGAACCTCGTTCGTATTTTTTTTAATTTTTTAAACAGAGAACCCCTCCCTCCCCCTCCCCCTCCCCCTCCCCCTTTATAAAGCACTTGCATTGCATTAGGACTTCTTCAACCCAATTTCGATTTTTTTTTGGAATCTTTCTCTGTGGGTGGGAGGGAGAGAATAAATTTCACAATCTAAACATATTTAAGCTTGTCAATGAAGTTTTAGGGGTTGCTTGTGTAAGACCCCAACTTATTATTAATGAAATTTAATTTTCTCTATTTATTATTTTGAAATAGTAAGGGTTGATGTGATTAATGTGGATAGTTAGGGGTAAAATACGCAAATATTTCAAAATAAGCAAGTGGTTATAAAATATTCATTGTTGTTTTGGGAATATTCGTTTGGTCGTGGAATATTCAGATTTGTCAGGGAATATTCGTATTTACTAGCTGACCATGTGTGGGCCCCATAACGGAAAGCGATTGGATGAAGAAAACGATAAATATAAGTTGTTTAAAAATAACGACGTAGTTGTTATTCGCTATAATCTTTGTTAAAAAATACGGTGGTTAAAACACAAGTAGATTTACCGGTATTGCACCAATTATTGATTCTTACGTAGAAGAAGGCACTACTCAATAATGGTTACAAAGAATTACCGCTCGGTATTTTATCGAGTTAATAATTCTTTGCGTTGATATTTTATATTGTTGTTGTTTCAATAATTGTCATTACACGATATTTTTATTATCGAAAGCAATAATTCATATTATCTAAATAATATTATTAGATAACATTATTGGCAATGTCTAGAAAGTTACGCTCTCAAGGAGAGGTTTGGTCACCTAATCAAGGCTGGCGCAAGAAGAAGAAATTCTTATCGAAAGCCCCTCTTCCTCTGAAGGAACCTGCGGTTGTCAATAATATTGTGATTCTATAATATTATTTGTGAATAATTAATTATTGATTCATATGATGAGAAAATATTGATTTTATGTGGATATAGATGGAGAAAATTTTTATTGTGACAATTGTTGAAAATTGAAATTTTATCTTTTCTCGATAAAATAATTCATTTAAATATATTATTATATTTTAATAATATAATAATGGTGATATTTTTTTACAACGAATGTGGGATATATGAGTATACTGAGGAGGAGTATTTTTGTTGCAATAAATGTTTAAAACATGTTAAACATGCTCGGTGGACCCCAATTATCGATCGAAATTTGATTATAGCCGTAAAATCGCCTGTTTTGTGGATTTTCATTCAATTTCTATTTGGAATTGGAAAAACTTTCTTCCGCAAAGTTGTAGAGAATTGAATTTCCTATAAAAACTCGTGAGATTCGAATTTTCTGATGAAAGGGCTATTTATTGTGAATTATTAAAGTTCAAGCTCCTAAATAATTAATTTTTTGAAGTTTTAAATATTTTAATAAGAAAACGTTTTTTTTGAGTTAGGCAAGGTGAGTCACTCTTGGTGGCTGATGGTTTGAATCAGATTTTGGGTGCGTGAGGAATTTAATAATTATATATTAATATTTTATTAAATTTTCGCTTGGTGTTCTAAAGAATTTCCTCATAAATAAGGTGCTTTAGTTAAATTGAAAATCACAATTTAAATCAAGTTTTCTCTCTATATTATCGAGTGTATTCTTGTGAGTATTTTGAGTATACTTTGAGTATTGTTAGACTAAGGCAAGTTCCCTTCAAAGACTATATCTTGTGATTCAATTCTAGCTAAGATCTTAATCTTTCGAGGTAAAGGATGTTATTTTTTTCAAATGATATTATTTTTCAATATCATTATGCCAAATATTGGTTGGAACTTTTTATCAAATTTGGAACTTTTTCATGTTCGGGGTTACTTATTCATGAGTTACTATTCACGAAGTTACTATTCATGAAAGTTACTATTCACGAAGTTCTTATTCACGTAGTACTATTCATGAAGTGTGAAGATGTTTTTTGTGGAATTTCTATCTTTTGGTGTCTGAGAGTTACTATTCACGTGATACAAGATTATTCACGATACTGACTATTCACGACTATTCAATTTAAAAATAAAATTTCTTCTTTTATCCAAAATATCTATTCGGATACTATCTTTGATCAGATCCATGTTTTGATCATTCTTGAATTTTACACCACTATGATCATTTTGAGGTATTTTGAACATGGATAAAACAAAGTACGTAATCCTTAATCCTTAATCCTTGTCATTTTGTTTCATTGGATTCGTTTCTTTAAAAAAATATTTTCATCATCCTCGGTTTTAAATGATGATATTTGTGACGCCTCTCAAAATTAGGTATACATCACCCATCTTGGCCAAAAAACACTTACATGGTATGTAATTTAAAAACAACTTATTAACATAATCGTCGCCACTTACAGTATAATACGACATAAAGCTGTGAGTTTAAATACAAATATCGCCTACTAGATATTATACAAACTCAAATAAAAGTCCTCATTACAATTATTATCACACTATTTTACGTAATAGTGAGGACTACTAATGTTATCTTCAGACCATCACTGCTTCCCGACTCGTCCTCAAATTTATATTATCATTTCAAAGAGAAAAGTTGAAAGAAAGGGTGAGCTCATCTAGCCCAAGAAGAAATATTTATGACTAAGATAATGCGTAATAAATTATCAATAGTCTTCAATAATGTTAAACCGATAAAATACAATAGACAACCAGGTTTAATCGCAATGAATATGCAATCCATTAAAAGAGTCAAGTAGAAAATAAAGTCTACTATCTTTTAGGTTTTAAAAAGTTTTTCATCATCGCTTATAGTCGAGACTCGCCTTTAATAAATATTTCACATCATCGAATCACCCCGCACACTACGCCAAGGATATTCTTTAGTATTACCACCACAATTATTCATGCGTTACACGCGCCAAGAATATTTGTGTATTCATTAATGGTCATGATCATGCCAACAATCGTCCATCAATGCACTACTACTTAATCGAGGATTTTTATCACATCATTTGTAACATTACTACCATGATTACAATCAATAGTCTCTCGGTCATAATCATACCAAGTCCATCTACGCACTACAGCCATGTATGACTTTCAAAAAAATATAAACATGAGGATGATGACAATGATATAAGAATTCAATAAAACAAGTTCAAGAATTATTTTATCCAGAATTATTAACGCCCAAATTATCAACATGATAATCGCTTTTTTGTAGAGTAAAATTCAAGAATGATAGAAGAATATTTTCATGAAAAGATATCGATGAAACGCAAATATCAAGGATATTCCACTAATTTCATGGAGTATAAGTCAAAGTTTTAACCAACTGGGTATAATAAAGAATGGAATAACAAAAGAAATCACCATGCACGCGATAGATCGCATGCAAAAGTTATTCCAATGTAATAATAAAGAACGGAACTGTGTCGTGTGAAATTAACAATGTGATGTTCCAATGTATAATAAAGATGGAACCAGATCCTGTAAAACACATGATAGGATATTCCAATGTAATAATAAAAGGCGGAACCAGTCCGTGTAAAACACATGCATGTGATGTTCCCAATGTAATAATAAAGATTTTAACCAGTGGGTGTAAAACACATGCATGTGATGTTCCAATGTAATAATAATAAAGACGGAACCAGTCCTGTAAAACACACGCATGTGATGTTCCAATGTAATAATAGAAGAATGTCACCAAGTATAGGTAAACCACTTATACAAAAGTTATTCCAATGTAATAATAAGCAATGGAATAACAACAGTTCTCTTCATGAATAAGAAAGAATAACACCCTTACATTTGGTAGGAGATTGAAATCAGCGGTTAGTAGAAGAAAAAACTACTTCTTCTTTCTCTCTTATTCTCTATACTTTTCTCTATCATATGAATGAATTCGTGAAAATAATGAAGCCCCAGCCTCTATTTATAGAAGATTTTAGCTTAAGACTCGCCGTGTGAAAAGGCAAGTGGCTCAACGAATCGGTTCGACGCCTGTAATGTGAAACGACAAGTGGTTCGGATACTGTAATGTGAAACGACAAGTGGTTCGACGTCTGTAAATGTAAAGGTAAATTATTATTAACGAAGGTAAATACTATCGACGAAGGTAAATACTATTCACAAAGGTAATTACTATTCACAAGGGTAATTACTATTGACGAAGGTAATTACTATCGACGAAGGTAAATACTATTCACAAGGGTAATTACTATCCCCATAATTACTATCGACGAAGAGACTCTTAGATGATACATATGAGCCCCCATAAAATAATCAAACTTACCACAAATCATTTTTTTTTCATCAACACATATTTAATCTTTCAACAATTATTAATCATTTATAACTTGTCGCCTCAATTATTGATTTAATACTATAACATATTATATGATGATGATCATGTGACAATAATTGAATCAATAATATAAGAGATATGATGCGCAAGAATTATCGTAGAGTAATAATCGAGCATACCGAAGTGACTTCTCACGTAAGCATCAATAATCAATACCGTGCTACTATGCAACCACGCCAGACATCGTATTTTTTACCACCGGTAGTTCAACAGCTTTTAACGGTAATACCTCCGCCGTTATTTTTATAAAATATTTTTGTCGTTTTTTCAATCCGACAATAATTTCCGTGGGGTCCACCAATGATTGAGCCATTGTATTTAATATTCCCTAACAAAAAAAGAATATTCCCCCACCAAACGTAATATTTTATAACAACTTCAGATACTTTTGCAAAATTTATAAATATTACCCACAACTATAACATTATATCAAATTTATTCCATAATATTCAAAAATAATATTTATAGAAAAATTCATCTTTATTTATAAAAGTCGGGTCTTACAACCTCCCTTCTTATGAAATTTCACTTCTCAAATTAGGGTACGCACTGTATGTCAAGAGGTAAGGATACCTTGATTTCATTTCGATTCTAACTCCCAAGTCATTTCCTCAACATCGTGGTTCCTCCACAAAACTTTCGATTGAGGTATAACCTCGAGCGTAGAATATGTTCCTTCTTATCCAAAATTTGAACAGAACCTCTTCATACGTCAAATCTTCCGCTATTTCATCCGGCTTTAACTCAATAATATGGTTCGGTCTTTCACATATTTACGTAATATAGATATGTGAAAAACGTTATGAACACGGTAGACATATTTGGCAGTAAAGCGAGTCTATAGCCACGCTTCCTACTCGATCGAGGATTAAAATGGACCGATGAATCGAGGGTTAAGTTTTCTCTCTTTCCAAATCTTGTAACTCCTTTCCATGGAGAACTCTTAACAACACACGATCTCCTATATCGAATTCCACGCCCTTTCGATGAAGATCAAGATAACTCTTTCATCGATTTTGTGAGGTTTTTATACGCTGTTTCGGATCGTTTGAATCTTTTCCGTAGTCATACGCACTCAACTCCGGTCCCAACAACGTTGCTTCACCCACCTCATCCCAAAGATACATCGGAGAACGACACTTTCTTCCATACAACGCTTCGAATGGAGCCATGCCAATACTTGCTTGATAACTGTTGTTCAGAGGAAAACTCCACCAATGGTAAGAACTTGTCCCAACTCCCTGAAATCAAGGACACAGTAGTCTTAATAGATCTTCAAGAGTTTGAATAGTCCTCTCCGATCGTCTCGTCTGGTCCGAGGATGATATGCCGAAGCTAAATCGTAAGTCTGCGCCTCATAGCTTTTTGCAAACCAACCCAAAATCGTGAAGTGAATCTTGGGTCTCGATCGTAAACTATGGATACCTTAAGATACCATGCGCGCTTACAATCTCGTTTATGTACACATCTGAGCAAGACGTTCAAGTGTATAAGTTTCTCGATTTCAGAAGAAATGAGCAGACTTTGGTCAACCTATCAACAATGACCCAAATCGCATCAATGCCCGAGAAACCTTAGGAAGACCCAGAACTAAATCCATGGTAATGTGCTCCCACTTCCATTCGAATTTCAAGTGGTTGTGAATGGACCTTTTGGTACTTGATGCTCCGCTTTAACTCGCTGACAAGTTAGACACCTTGAGATAAACAAATATCTCTCTCTTCATATTGCTTCCACCAAAATGTATGATTTAATATCACGATACATTTTGGTACTCCCAGATGGATTGCAAATGGTGTGTTGTGTGCCTCCATCATGATATTATACTTTAAATAAGGGTCGTTAGGAACACAAAGTCCGGAGTTGACTCAAGTATTCCTTCTTCATCGATTCTTGCTTCCCAAGATAAGACCTTCTCAGACTTTCTTCCTCATACGATCACTCCGTGTCCTCAGTAGCTTGAAAGCAGCCTTTAACTTTATCAATTAAAGTCGGTTCTACTCAGATACCGCTTATCATCACACGCGTCCTCGAGTCTTTAAATCTATCTCCATCCTTTGCAAGTCACACAAATGGGCCTTTCATTGACAATATCGCACTCAGATTGCAGATATGATTTTCTACTCAATGCGCCGCCTACCACGCTCGCTTTTCCAGGATGGTATGGATGGTATGATCATAATCTTTCAACAGCTTCAAGCCAACGTCGTTGTCGCATGTCGAGTTCCTTTTGAGTGAAGAAATATTTGAGGCTTTTATGATCCATAAAGATCTCCACTTTCTCCCATACAAGTAATGCCTCCAAATTTTAAGTGCAGAAGATAACAACCGCTAACTCTAGATCATGAGTAGGATAATTCCTCTCATATTCTTTGAGTTGTCGCGAGGCATGCTATTACTTTTCCATGTTGCATGAGAACACATCCCAACCCTTTGCTCAAGCATCATCAGAGATGACAAATCCTCCGAGCCGATGGTATTGGCGTAACAAGGTAAATAAGTCTCTCTCGAAGTTCTTGAAAACTCTTTCACATTCTTCGCTTCCAACCGAACTTTGTATCTTTCCGAGTCAGTTGAGTTAATGGAATAGCGATTCGAGAAAATCCTTCCACGAATCTCCGATAATAACCAAATTTAAACCGAGAAAGCTACGACTTTTGATCATCGATTTAGGTTGTTCCCACTTTGAATAGCTTCAATCTTCTTTGGTCAACAGATATTCCATGACTTGATACCACGTGCCCAAGGAATGCTACTTCAAGCCGTAACTCGCATTTCTTCAACTCGCATAAAGCTTATATTCACGAAGCTTTTGGAGTGTCACCTCAAGTGTTGCTTCATGATCTTCACGGCTTTTTGAATAAATAAGGATGTCATCAATAAAGACGACCACAAAGTGATCTAAATATTCCTTGAATACTCTGGCTCATCATATCCATGAAGGCAAATAGGAGCATTAGTCAATCCAAAGGACATGACTAGGAATTCATAATGCCCAGATCGAGTTCGAAAGCCGTCTTTGGAATGTCATGGTTCTAATCTTCTTCATTGGTGATATCCGGAACGAAGATCAATCTTTGAAAAGAATTTGCTCCTCAGAATCGGGTCAAACACAGTCATCAATACGCGGGCAATGGATACCTATTTTTGATGGTGACGTGATTCAACTCCCGATAATCAATACAAAGTCGATACTCCCATCTTTCTTCTTCGGTATGTGTAACAGAGCACCCCAAGGAGAAGTACTAGGGACTAATAAAGCCAATGTCTAACAATTCCTCGCAATTGGGTCTTTAACTCCTCAAGTTCAATAGAGCCATTCGACATGGGGCTTTGGAAATAGGTTTTGTACCGGTTCAAGGTCGATACAAAATTCAATTTCACGCCCGGGGGGTAGTGAGGAAGTTCTTCTGGGAATACGTCAGAAATTTATTAACAATAGGAATATCGCTTAAAACCGACGTATTTTTATTTAAATTGTGATATGAGCTAAGAAAGCTCGACATCCGCTTTTCAATAAACGAATAAGCTTTATGGCTTGAGATGACCGTGATTGATTTTAATGGTTTGGTCGTTTGAATTCAAGATAATAGGTTGATTAGGAATATGAAAGCTAACAACCTTACGAAAACAATCAATTTTGCATGATAAGTAGTTAACCAATCAATCCCTGTAATCACATCAAATGCAAGTATTTTAATGAAATAAAATCGACAGTAATGTGAGGGTACCGATTTGAACCAAACAAGACTTATAAACATGTTGGATGTAATGAAGGTTTCTCCCAACGGAGTTTCCACAGATAAGTCAAAGTCTAATTTCTCCTGAGTCAAATTTAATCGATGAGCGCAAAGAGAGAAATAAAAGAATGGGTAGAACCCAGATCAAATAAAGTATAGACTTCATTAGAGTTTATGATAAGCTTACCCGTGATGACCTCATTCGGTTCTCTCGCTCTTTGGGAGGTCACAACAAACGCTCTCCTCAGACTACCGGTTTTGAATTTTTTCGGGATGGGCTTTGGTCTCCATCCTAGTGAATTTGTCTTCAGAAACGACAAAATCGAGCTAAGTGACATTTCTTCCACAATTATAACACGCTTTGGACGGCATGACGCAGTTTTGATCGATGTGTCCTCTCCTCCGCATTTGAAGCATATACGATAGTGGTCTTTTTCCTTCCTTAACAATGGGTGCTTTGGTGTCGACGTCTTTCCATCATTGTTGAATCTCCTTTTCGAAATGTCCATTCTTATTGTTTTGGCCCTCGATTACCACCCAAGTGGTTACATATATCCGCCCGTTGATTCCTCCACGCTTGTTGTCACCGCCACGATGACTATTCTCACCGGTATTATAATTTTGCTTACCGCTTCTTTTAGTTCAAGGTTGACTCATTATCGCGCTCCACTAATCGAGCCCTATTTACAACATCCGAATACAAACACGCTTTATGAAATAAGATGTTGACGTATCTCCCGCTTCAAACCTCTTAAAAACATTCGCGCCATTCTCTTCATTATCCATCAACCGGGGACGAAACCGTGATAACTCCGCAAATTTTGCCTCGTATGCGATTACGGCCATATTGTTTTGTTCCAACTTGATAAACTCCACCTCCTTCATGTGGCGTAATACTTTGTGAAAGTATTTGTCGTTGAATGCCTCCGAACTTCTCCCAAGATATCTTCAAGACAAATTGGTCGAGTACGCTTTTACCGATTCCCACCAAGAATCCGCCTCCCGTGCAACATAAAGGTGGCAAAGGGAACCTTTTGCTTCCTCGGAGCATCCCAAGACATCAAATATCTTGGTAATCTGCTTTATCCATGCTTCCGCCGAAGTGGTTTTGGTTCTCCCTTAAACTCCGGTGGTCCCAGCTCCTTAAATTGTTTAGCGGTGACCGCCGAGAGTTTTCTCGTGTTTCCACCCACGTTTTGGACAGAGTCGCTCTCATTGCCTTTGATAAATTGCATAAAGCCTCCGAACATTTGATCATTCGTCATTTGGTCGTTGTTGTTGTTTGCATGAGGATTGTCGCCTTCCCGATGCACATTATCCTCGATTATTGAGCATGTGGTGAATCAACAATCGTCTGGCTCCATTCTTATTCTCAACATTCTCGATGTCATTTTCAGACATCGCCACAAAACAAAAGGTTAATTGACATGTAACAAATTATCCCTATCTTCTCGACCAACCAATAAAATATCACATAAACTTAGGTAGGTCATACTAGCAAAGGTATTCTGCCTCTCTCCTCCTAGTACTATTCTCACATCTTAGCCGTGGATCATATATCCTAAGCTCGATACTCAACCGTGACGCCCCAAAATTAGGTATACATCACCCATCTTGGGTCGACACTTACATGGTATGTAATTTAAAAACAACTTATTAACATAAACCGCCGTAGGTACAATATACGACATAAATCGTGAGTTTAAATACAAATATCGCTTCACTAGATATTATACAAACTCAAAAAAAAGTCCTCATTATAATTATTATCACACTATTTTACGTGAATAGTGAGGACTACTAATGCTATCTTCAGGACCATCACTGCTTTTCCGACTCGTCTCAAAGCCTATATTATCATTTCTCAAGAGAATAAAAGGAAAAAAAGGGTGAGCTCAACTAGCCCAAGAAGAAATATTATGACTAAGATAATGCGTAATAAATTATCAATAGTCTTCAATAATGTTAAACCGATAAAATACAATAGATAAACCGCTTTAATCTGCAATGAATATGCAATCCATTAAAAGAGTCAAGTAGAAAATAAAGTCTACTATCTTTTAGGTTTTAAAAGGTTTTTCATCATCGTTTATAGTCGAGACTCAAACTTTAATAAATATTTCACATCATCGAATCACCCCGCACTACTAGCCAAGGATATTCTTTAAGATCACGACCACAATTATTCATGCACTACTAGCCAAGAATATTTCAGGTATTCATTAATGGTCATGATCATGCCAACAATCGCCCATCAATGCACTACTACTAATCGAGGATTTTTATCACATCATTTGTAACATTACTACCATGATTACAACCGAATAGTCTCTCGGTCATAATCATACCAAGTCCATCTACGCACTACTAGTGCCTGTATTGACTTTCAAAAAAATATAAATACGAGGATGATGACAATGATATAAGAATTCAATAAAACAAGTTCAAGAATTATTTTATCCGTGAATTATTAACGCCCAAATTGTCAACATGACATCGTTTTTTGTAGAGTAAAATTCAAGAATGATCGGAAGAATATTTTCATGAAAAGATATTGGATGAAACGCAAATATCAAGGATATTCCACTAATTTCATGGAGTATGTAAGTCAAAGTTTTAACCAACCGGGTATAATAAAGAATGGAATAATAAAAGAAATCACCATGCATGCGATAGATCAAGCATGCAGAAAAGTTATTCCAATGTAATAATAAATAACGGAACTGTGTCGTGAAATTCACACCGCAAGCTGGATGTTCCAATGTAATAATAAAGATGGAACTGGATCCAGGTGTAAAACACACAGATAGGATATTCCAATGTAATAATAAAGAGCGGAACCAGTCCTGTAAAACACATGTATGTGATGTTCCAACAGTAATAATAAAGATTTTAACCAGTCCAGTAAAACACACGCATGTGATGTTCCAACAGTAATAATAATAAAGACGGAACCGTGTCCGTGTAAAACACATGCATGTGGATGTTCCAACGTAATAATAGAAGAATGTCACCAAGTATAGGTAAACCACTTATACAAAGTTATTCCAAATGTAATAATAAGCAATGGAATAACAAAGCTTCTTCTTCATGAATAAGAAAGAATAACACCCCTTACATTTGGTAGGAGATTGAATATCGCAAGAAGGTAGTAACAAAATACTCTTCTTCTTTCTCTCTTATTCTCTCTATACTTTCTCTCTATAGCTTGAATGAATTCGTGAAAAATAATGAAGCCCCAGGCCTCTATTTATGAAGATTTCTAGCTTAGCACCGCCAGTGTGAAAAGGCAAGTGGCTCGACGCTAACGAATGGTTTGACACTCGTAATGTGAAACGACAAGTGGTTCGGACATCAGAATGTGAAACGACAAGTGGTTCGACGTCTCGGTAAAGGTAATTACTATTAACGAAGGTAAATACTATCGATTGAAGGTAAATACTATTCACAAGGGTAATTACTATTATTATCGAAGGTAAATACTATTCCCAAGTGGTAATTACTATCGACGAAGGTAATTACTATCGACGAAGGTAAATACTATTCACAAGGTAATTACTATCGATGTTAAGAGACTTTAGATGATGACATATATGAGCCCCCATAAAATAATCAAACTTACCACAAATCATTTTTTTCATCAACACATATTTAATCTTTCAACAATTATTAATCATTTATAACTTGTCGCCCTCAATTATCGATTTAATACTATAAACATATTATGTATGATGATATCGTGACAATAATTGAATCAATAATATAAGAGATATGATGCAAGAATTATCGAAGTAATAATCGAGCATACCGAAAGTGACTTCTCACGTAAGATCAATAATCAATACCGTGCTACTACGCAACCACGCCAGACATCGTATTTTTACCACCGGGTAGTTCAACAGCTTTTTACTCAGAATACCTCCGCCGTTATTTTTATAAAATATTTTTGTCGCTTTCTCAATCCGACAATAATAATTCATTGGGGTCCACCAATGATTGAGTTATCATTATTTAATATTCCTAACAAAAAGAATATTCCCCACCAAACTAATATTTTATAACAACTTGCATACTTTTGCAAAATTTATAAATATTACCCACAACTATAACATTATATCAAATTTATTCCATAATATTCAAAAATAATATTTATAGAAAAATTCATCTTTATTTATAAAGTTTTGGGGTCTTACAATATTATTGAATATCTTTGGCCAGTAGTAGCAAAGATGAATGATTTCGAAGAATATCTTTGTAGTAGTAAGTGCAGATGAGCAGTGTTTAGATGAACATGATTAAGTGATGAATATCTTTCGCCTGTAGTGCAAAGATGAATATTTGATTCGGATGTATATTGATTGATGTTATGAGGATAAAAGATAGATGATGAACTTTTAAATTCATACATAGAAGATAGTAGTTCAGATTCTCTACTTAACTCTTCTAATGAATTATTATTTCATTGCGAATATTGATTTAAAATTTGTTGTCATCAGATTCTATTAGATTTTTCCCGTTGAAGACTAACGGTGAATTTGTTGTATATTATCTTAGTCATAATATTCTTTCTTTGAGCTAGTTGAGCTCACCCTTTTCATTTTTGTTCCATTTTTCTCGGGAGGCGAGAATATAGCGAGTACGAGCTTCTGGTATGGAATGAAGGTTCTGTAGAAAGTCGTTTAGTAGTCCTCACCATTTTGTAAAATAATGTATCAATAAATGTGATGAGGATTTATTTGAGTATAGATATTGCCTGTAAGATAATATTTGTATTTAAACTCATGCTTTTATGTTGTAATAATAAAGTTGTAGTTATTTTACATCTATGTATCGACAACTCGTGAATGGGTGATGTATACCTATTTTGGGGCGCCACAAAACATTTAGATCCGAATTCATTTGAATTAATTAGTCATTAAGTGCATTCATTTTGAAAAAAAATATATATATGAATGGCTGAATCGGTTAGCCATTTAAACGATTTGGACGAAACGGTTTAGTGTCATTTTTTTGGTTGACTGAAGTTTTTTTTTTTTACAATATTAACTATTATATTATTAAGTAATATTAAATACATTTATAACAATTTTGAATTTTTTTTAAAGGGACAAAATAATAAAAATCTATTATTCATATATTTCAGACATGTCAATTATCAAACAATTTTTTTATTCAAATTCAGATTCATTCGATTTTTATCAAACACTCCTTTAGATTCAATAGACCTATCAATTGTACAAGTTTGCATTTCCTTTTTTATTTTTAAGGAATTTTATTTATTTATTATTGTGAAATTTTATTTTCATGCTATTGTACAAACTTTGTATTCTCATCAAAATGTTTAATGACATTTTTGTAATTCAGAGATTCGTGATGTTAAGTCCACCGGTATTAAAATAATAATAATAATTATTATTATTATTAAATTAAAGTTTATTCTTAAGAATGATAAAACAAACTGTTGTGCTGCTACTTGTTATTATTATTATTGTTTTATTTATTTTTGCAATCTTAATTGCTTTTGCTCAGCCACAGTCCAAGTTTCATATTCAATAATAATAATAATGCAAATCCCTTGCTACCTAATACCATTACAATAATAACACACTAGAAGGTACATCTTAAGGAACACCACACAAACCTAATATCTTTATGAAATCCAAGTATTAAATAAACATAAAGGAACAGTTGCAACTTTCTGCATCTGATCTCATGTGCAGTTCGTATCATAACTTGCAAGTCCCTGCAGCTCTGGCCCTTCAAGTCGAGGATTATTCTCAAAGCTGCACGCACAATTCACCAATAAACAAAATAGTTATGCATTGTACCCAAGTTAAATAAGAGTGGCAGAAGAACAATGTAGGATTACACACTATTTGAGTTCAAGAGTAAACTAAGCAAAGCCCTTATTATCCAAAGGCACTCTGAAGCGAATTCAGTTGCTAATTTTTACTAGTATTTATTTGAATTATTGCATATTCCATCGTCAAATCCCCATTCTTCCCATTTTCATACCAGCTACAGTGCTTATTCTTGGTCAACCATTCTCGAATCATTGTCGATGTGGCATCTTGATGTAAGCCTTTCTCCATTTTGATGTATATATAATAAGCAAAATAGATCGTTACACAATTCTACGAGTTTTGGAGAATTTCAGATGGGGAACATGTTTGAACATGAGTAAAGTTTGCCATCATTTGGTTCACTTAGAGAAACCAAAAGGCTAGATTTTTAAGGAACCTTAATTCCCTTTGTCAGTTTATCTGGAGGAGAAGCATCGCAAGAGGGCTCTACTCTATCAATGAGATAATTCTTTAGCCTTTTCTGAAAACTTTTTGAGTTTAATTTCTCCTCAATCATAATCTCTCTCTTCACATTAATCAGAACTTTATTCCAAATTGAAATACAAGAAAAATGGAGCAACCCAAAGTAGCTGAACTTCAAACGAAGAAAAAAATGCAATTCCAGGTAAGCATGCTTTCAGTCAGATCAGGAGTCACAGAAGAATTAAGAAATTTTTACCCTAATAATAGGAATTAAAATATTTATTTTGATTTACAGCATATAGCCTGCTTGTGCTGCCAAGTACTTGGAAGAGGTGCCTCTGGATAGATTCTCAGTCCCAACCAGATAAGAAAGTTCAAAGATCCTCATCACCACTTCGAAATATGCAGTGTCCAAGTTACAGTAGATGCCAGAAGGTGGCAGAATGCACGATGTACAAGGTTCAAAAGTTCAACTTACTAAGAAGACTAAAGAACAACAATACAGAATAAATAATGTATTGGCAGCAAGTAGGGAAAAAGAGCACCCAATATGCCTGATGCAGGAAGATTTTTTAATAGAAGACTTAAAAATTCTTTTTGTTCCTTAAGGAAGTGCCTAGGTAGTCCCATATTTAACATCTCGATAAATTTGAACCGTAAAAGGTAAAAAGGGGATATTATATCAACTCATTATATGAATTGGATGGGGAAATACCTAAATTAGAAAGTGAGAATAAAAGATGCAAAGGATATATTTCAAGGAAGTCTTACTTTGTCAATGGAATGTGCTCAAATGGACCCATAGTAGGGATTGTTCCACACAAGTTGTTGCTTGAGACATCCCTGGAAAACACATGCAAATAATTATTGTAACATAGAACATTCATTTAGTACTTACAGTTACAAATTTAAGTTGAACAATTATTTTGAGCACTTACACAACTTTCAGGCTGGAAATACCAACAAGTTCCCTTGGAATTTTCCCGACCAAATGATTATCATTAAGACGCCTGCCAAAGAAGATGAAGACGCTCACTTAATAAATGGGTTGCATCCGTATGATAGAGAGAGACGTAGCCACTAATAGTCTAGGACCTAAGTATTTTTTCTACAAATTAGCATTCTTCTTCTTGGATAAGGTATCAAAAGTAATAAATATTTACAATTCACAAGTAATAAGTAATGAAAGAAAGCAATATAATAAGGTCAACTCACAAGAACACTAGAGATTTCAGCTTCCCTAGTGAGGGAGGAATGGTCCCAGAGATATTGTTGTTGTACAAGTCCAGGCTTATTAGACTCTTCAAGTTACCAAGCTCAATGGGAATAGTACCTTGAATGTTATTTTTGTAAAGCTCTCTGCATCAATAACAAAGTTAGATTACTTTTAAAGACGTTGAAGTATCTGTCCTTACTGTTAACTACATCAAAAAAGAAAAAAAATGTCACAGCTGACTACAGATCAGGTGGAAAATGTTCATAACGGTAGGCCTTAACATTTGACCAATTATCCATCTATTATTACCACATAGACACAGTGAAACAAAAAATCACAAAATACTCACAGATACTGCAGATGTTCAAGTCTCCCAAGATCAGGTACTAAATGACCAGACAAATTTGAGTTGCCAAGATCCCTACAGAAAAGAATCATAATATGACATATTATATTTATGATCAACAACGCAAAAGAGAAGTAGATTGATAAAAGAAACAAAAAACGAGAAGACTTGGAAATAATAAACAAAAACTAGGTTATCCAATTTATAATCCTAAAATGATGGCAATGAAAGGAAGATACAGAACTATGCAACTTCCAAAACAGAAACAACCACGACACTTTGAGAGATACTGCAACACCCCTACATCGAAAGGTATGGAAAAATTTTGCCTTTACTTAAAGAATTAAGTTATTACTAATAGTACCTTCAGTCATGACCTTTTGAGTGAGCCTGTGGTGGGCTATGATTACTCAAGAAGATACTACTGGGTCAGTGGTTTAAAGCCTTATTTGAATGAATTTGATTCGATTTAAACTTGGGATTTGACCCGAGATTTGTTCTGAACTTGAGATTTGACCCGGGGAGTTTGTAACACCCCAATCCCTTTCGATATGGAAAAAATTTGTTTGTACTTAAGGAAGTAAGTTACTACTAATAATACATTTAGTCATGACCTTTTGAGTGAGTCTGTGGTGGGCTAAGATGAACCAAGAAGATAATATTGGGTCAATGATTTAAAGTCTTATTTGGATGAATTTGATTCGATTCGGACTTTGAATTTGACCCGAGATTTGTTCCGAACTCAAGATTTGACCCGGGTTGCTTCAGATACTCCCTCTATACCAATTTGAGTATCACCACAAACATAAAACTTAGTTTATGGATTAAAAAAGTATGACCAACTTAGTTTTAATATGCCCTCCCCTAATTTGCAAATCACACGATGGATTCCCCAAATATGATCTGGTGTATAGTTTATTTGCAATAATATTGCACTGGCTTTGCAAAAGACACTCAATTTGACATTGAAATAAGGAAAGCGTAAAACTCATGGCGACGGAGGGAGCGGAAAATAGTTAAACCTTATTACAAGAGGTAGAAAATAGAAATAACCTGATTACACTACATAGCACAGTGTCATTACTTTGCAAGCTAGAAATAAAATTGTCAAACTATCTGGAATGATCCTAATGGTAAACATATCTCCTCCTTGTACTAAAGTTGTATCCACGATTTCTTTCAAAAACATTACCAAATAGACTAGGTCTGGAAATTTGAATTTCAGCGGTAGAAGATACCAACTAAATGCCATCTTTCAGCACATAATGCATCTTTTAGCACACAAAAAAATACCAATTGCTATATACAACTGTTCAGTCTCTCTCAGAAAGATCTACCAGTGGTCTGTACCACGTAAAATACACATATCTACAAGACTATAACTCAAATAATTTGTGCAAATGTAACACAAACAAAAGGATTGTGACCACAACACCGAGAATCACAGAAACCATGACATTAAACCAATGTTTAAAGACCACAAACATTTTCATGAAAGAAACTTTGACAAAGTGCATATGGAGATGTCCTGCGTACATTATAACCATTATGTAACATGTACATCAAGTTTATTCCACAAGTAATTTTCTTAATGCTCAATTTGCAGGTGTCAATTAGAAGGAACTATACAAATCCTTCAAATGATAAAAACATTGAAAGTAAGCTCTCCATTTGGAGTCATCTAACGACCACAATCTTGAAAAGTAAATTGACCAAGTCAAATATGTGGACATCATCTGAACTTTCTACAAAAGCATTATAGCTTCAAATATTAGAACTAAAACTGACAAGCTATTTATATAAAACTTCAAAAATCTAGAGTAAAAGACCAGCACGGCTAGTTTTACATGACATTAGTTGTAAAACACCATAAAAGACAAGATATTTATAAGAAACTTCAAATTTTACTCTTAATAGTGATACTAATTCATCTTATCAGAACATCTACAAATCCATAACCAAATAGTCTACTGAAAGAGCAATAACCCGAATTCAATCTCAAAAAGCAGAGAAATTTGAAAAGGATCCAAATTAATTACACATATATAGAACCATACCCTTCAAACTATGGATTAATGCCTGCCCATCCCAATTTTCAATTTTTAATGTAGCTCTTTCATTAGGCATGATGTTGTTAAAATTGCCAAGTAGAAAACTACTACAAACTCAATTAATTTACATCCATATTTAAGTATGATCTACCCTTCTAACAACATCCCTGATGTATGCCTCATTAGGTCAGTAAGGTACCCTCTTTGTAGCCCAATCTAAATAAATTTAGTAATAGAACCCAAGCCACCAATACCCAATAATTTAGCTAAAAAGAGCTTACAATCATAACTAAATAAAGACAATCGAAAACCTTAGTTGAAGAACAAGGTATTTCTATACATAGACTGATAGATAAACCATAAATATATATATAGAGAGAGAGAGAGAGAAAATAATAATAATAATAATAATAATAATAATAATAATAATAATAATAATAATAATAATAATAATAATAATTGAGGTTGAGTCAAGTGTAGTAGATTACACGCGAGTGACGTGGTTATCTTGGTTGCAGGTGATATGAAACCAGGTGCAAGGGCTAACAAGGTTAGGATCCCAGCTCTGGAGTACGTTATCCGGATCCGTCAAGCTACGCCGCAGCGCGTAGAGTGCATCTCCTTCTGAATTCCCACTCGCCACTGTTATAATTATTGTTAGGGCTACCACTACACCTCCTAAGGTGCTAAACCCACCCGCCATGGCTAATTTCTTCTTCTTCTTCCTGGCTTAGCTGAGAGACTTTTGAGGGAAAATGATCGGTTTGGTTTGGGGAATGACGAGGAAAGAGGAATCTTTTTTCTTTTATTTTTGGGAGGGGATTTAAAGAGTGATGGAATAAAGTAATGTTATAAAGTTTTGAATCCATTAGATTTGATATGAATGGTGGTGTGTACTTGTAGTGGTTGTATTGGGTTATGGGTTTTCTTTTGGTTGTATTTGTTTGGCAAATGGGTGTGTAATGTTTTGTGGTTAATTAGTCAAGATTGATCATTTGGTCAAATGGGATTCATAAAGTAGTATTTATTGTGATGCATTTCATTTTCATTTGGTTAGTGGAGGAGTAATTGTTTTACCACTAGGTCGATCTATCCTCACATAATAGAGAAATTATCAAGATTTCTGCTAGTTTGAATGAATAGTTAAGGAGGGAAAACGAAGACAATCAATAATTCTCCTTCCTTCAAAAGTAAGCTATAAAGTTATAGTGAAATGTGAGAGACTCTATACCAACAAAAGTACTTAAAATCAAAGGTATAAAGACTTTGTTTAAAGAAAGTCAAGTTGTGATTTGAAATTATGGTATGGCATTCTGTTAAATACTGGGTTACTTCTTTAATCTTTTAGTATCCATAAAGTAACTTATATATTTATATTTTATTTGATCAACTATAGTATAAGCTTTTCTCAAGAAAAACAAAACAGCACGTACTCTATTGGTTTTAAAATTAAAAATAATACTTGATTTTTTATACATATTAAATTTTAAATTAAAATTTTAATTTTAGTTGATTCAATTATTATAATTATATAGTATATAACAAAATTATAAATTAAAAATTTATTTTATTCTAAATTTTTATGAGTTATCTTAATTTTAAAATTTAATATGATATCGTTTTTTAAAAGTTAAATTATATATCTAATTTTAAAAGAAGGAGAGTATTAGTAACAATCCTTTGGACACAGTAGTTGCATGTGGTCAAAATTTTGATGGGCACCTGAGTAAGGCGAGCCCAGCCCAAATAATTACCTGCTCAAGGCCATTGAAGATGCAAAACCATAAGCTCTAATATGTAAGTATCTAGTTAGGGCTGCGATTGGGCCAAAGCCATCACTTGGTCCACCAGTCATTATCCACCCATATTATTGCATTGGGTTCCGGATCCCGTACACAATTTATCATATTTTTAATGTATATATATATATATATATATATATATATATATATATTTATATTTATTTTTTCTCTCTCCCTTTTTGGCTTTTTAATTATATAATCCTTCACAGTTCACCCTCCTAGAAAATTACTAATTCTCTAGTCTATATATATCTAGCTAGAACTCAATCAAAATAAGTAAATTTATTCCATATCATTTAAATTAATTAAATGTTGAGCAGACAAGAAGACAGTCTACTGTCATCCTCATCTCGTCGAGAAACGCCTACGCATCCGCCCAATCACCGGCACCACCACCATGCAGCGAAACCCATCGGTTGCATGTCCGGCATTTTTCACCTTCTCTCCAAATACCAAAGCCGACGGAAATTCCTTACTTTAGGTCTCTCCCCCTTCTCCTCCCTCTCTCTCTCTAAGCATAAAACAAAATGTGTATATATCTACCAAATTAATTATTATGATAATATATATAAAATTACCTTAATTTCCTACTTAATTTCAGGTAAAAAGCAAGAAAAACGTGATACTACCAACAAGCAGAGAGAGAAAGAAGAATCTCGTGATGTTCGTCGAAGATTCTCATGCGATATTGTGCAGAGGAGTCCAACAATTCCGCCGGATATCAGGCGATCGGCGTCAGTCAAATCCTCGGAAAACTTCCAATCGCCGATGGCGATGGTTCCCCGTCTGATGGGACTACAGGAAATGCCGGCGGCCGGGAACCGTCCAGTGAAGGAATATTACTATTCTACTAGTAGTAATAGTAGTAGTAGTTCAGAGAAGAGAAGGAAACTGATGAGTGATATAGACAAGTGTAATGAAGACTTGAAAGAGCTTAAGGATATCATTCAAACCGTTCAATTTGCACGGCATATCGGCCGTTCACTTCCGCTGCGGCCACCGCCGGCAGAACTAAAGAGGGTGGTTAATGTGGCAAAAGGTGAAGGAGAATATGATGGCAATGTTAATATTCCTCCTAATGAACAACCGAGTCCCGTATCTGTGTTTGATGAGTTGACTCGTTCGCCTTTAATCAGCACTGCCTGCACAAGCAGACAAACCACTAATGGTTAGTTTTTTTTTTTTCTTTGTTTAATGTTTTTTTCTCATTAAAATATATATATATATATATATATATATATATAATGTAGAATTTATTAGTCTTTATATTATAAATAGTTGCATTACACCAAGTATAAGTTGTTCAATTCATCCAAATTATATGATAACCTTCGATATATATATATATATATATATATATATATATAGTAGCTTTAATTTGGATCAATTAATAGTTTAGATTATATATGTTCGACTTGAAAAAGGAAGACTAATTAATTACAAAAAGAAAAACTCTCTTAAATCTTAATGGTGATTGTTTGAAACTTTTGATGCATGAAAGTAATAATTAATCATATCAAGGGTAATTATATAAGAATTGGTGGTTATTACGTTTTTTATGGAGTACTTCATATATTAATATCCTTGTGTATGGCGCACATAACTGCTAATTATTTCCAATGACACATCTTGCAGAAAAATGCATGTGTCATTTGGTCGAACCTTTGCTTTTTCTCATTTGGTTAATCCTGTTACAAACGTGTTAATTTTTTTGGGTACGTAATGATACTCTGTTTTCTTTTAATTAATTGATCATGTGTTTATATATATATATATATATATATATATATATATATATATATATATAATTAAAGGTCATGCATGAATGCATCTTGCCTTCATGTACTAATTTTGAAAAAGAGATTGAGTGATCAGATATATATTTATATATAAAGCTAGCTTAATTATTAACGGGAATATATATATATATATATATATATATATATATATGCATGCATGGTCCATATATATATAACTTGTGTCATCATATTTACCAACTGATATACGCAAAGCTAACAATATGATTCAGTCAAAAGATGATTCAAGAAATTAGTACCAAAAAACAAATTAAAGCAAAATAGAAAAGAGAAGAAATTATTAATAAAAGCGTGCGCGCGTTGTCTAGTAGTAGTAGTTTTCATCATCATCATCATCATCATATATATATATATATATATATATATATATATATATATATATATATATATCGGGACCGGACCAGGATCCACTTACTTTGTTATGTTTTGGGTCTGTTTGCATGTGGCTGCTGCAACCTCACTTGCATGTGTATCATCTCCGTGAGAACAACTGGCCTGTATGTATATATCATGACCAACGTACGTACCAGTCCACTAATATCAAAATAAAGTAGCTATATATATATATATATATATATATATATATATATATATATATATATATATAATCGAAGAATATTAATTCTTATATTCATCTCATGCATGTGTATTGTGTGGTTCAATAGATCACCGACGAAGATTTATTCAAGTATTTGATAAGATATTTTGAGTTGTTAACCTGAATGTATTTTTTTGTGCCATTTATTTTTTTGACAGTTTAAGCTTTCAAATCAATTGATGATATGATCACTGAGTTTACCTAATGGAAACATTTATATAAAATAATATATATATATATATATATAGTACTCAATTAGTAGACTTAATTTGACATCTTAATTAATTTCAACGGTTTCCTATTTTCATTTCATCAATGTACGTAGAGTTTGAAAACTTTTATGTCATATAATATTCAATATAATTAATGGTGTTCTGAAAATTAATTAATGTTATTTCTTTTATAATTTCTTAAATTATTTTTTTGTTTTCTTTTAAATTTGTCAAATTATTTAACTCCACCACAAAAGTTGGTGGTGACCTAGCTAGCTAATTAATTAGAAAACAATATACATATATAGTGATATGAAACTTTTAAATCTAATTAATAATCTACCATATTCCTTTGTATTGGACATCAAAATGTATGCATTAAAGCCAAAAGTACCCCAAAAAAGAGATTTGTTAAGACTTTAGCCTATTCTTATTAATTATATGATTCTTTTTCGAAAATTATTTTATTTTCACATGAAATGTGTCGTTATGAATGTATAATGATAATAAAAACCGTCACTATCGCTATAGGGCGATTTTCATATAAAAAAGTTATATAGAAATATCAGTTTCCTTCTTTTTCGAATAATATTAGCCATTAATGTTGAAATGTAGGACGAATATTGCCACTACCACAAGCGCAAAAGGCGACAGAGAGGAAGAAGCCGGGAGAAGATGACGCTTTTGAGTCGTCGTTCTTCCACAAGGTCACGGTTGAATCGCTGCAGGCAAAGCGTGAGGTGGCGCCGCCGTGGAGTAGCAAAGCTATGGTTGAGAGTGTGGAGGAAGTGTGCAAGGGCATTAATGCTTGGGGAGAGAAAAGGGAGGTTGGGAGAATAGGGTTGGTAATACATGATTATATATGCAGGGACTTGATTGAAGAGGTTGTCAAAGAGTACTTGGGATTTTGCTATACCAAATATTCACTGCCCCTTCAACCATGCAAGAGAAGACTTTGTTTTTCATGATGTATGTGAAATAAATATAATTTGGGCCTTTTTACTGCCATATAAAAATTTACTGGTTAATTTGGTTTCTTTTTAATTAATTTTTTAAATTTAGTAGAATAATAATATATTATTATTATGGTAAATATATGAGCACCGGTGAACCAGGGGTCATATGACCCCCAACCCTTGGAATCTAAAGCATGTTAATATTAGTTAAATTTAATTTTTGTTATGAGATGATATTAATTTATTTATTTTCCTCATGTCCTTCCACCTATAATAAATTAATAATATTCCTATAAGTTAAAATAATGATAAATAAGTTTGATAATTAATTAATTAATATTTCACTCATTTGTCTTACTAATTTAACATACCTTGGTATCAATTTTTTGAAAATGATAATTGTGACGCCCCCAAAATAGGTATACATCACCCATTTTGAGTTGTCAATAACATAGTACAGAAACAACTACAACTTTATTAATACAACATATAAACTGTAAGTTTAAATACAAATATTGTCATCTAGTCAATATCCATACTCAACTAAGTCTTCATTACAATTATTGGTACATTATTTTATAAAAATGGTGAGGACTACTAAAATAACTTCTAGAACCATCATTCCACACCCCGACTAGTACTCGCTACATTCTTAACTCCTGAGAAAAAAAATGGAACAAAAAGGAAAAGGGTGAGCTCAACTAGCCAAGTAAAGAATGTTATGACTAAGATAATATAGAACAAATTATCGTTAGTCTTCAACAGGGAAAAATCTGATAGAATATAATCAACAACAAGTTTCAGATCAATATTAGCAGCGGAAATAATAATTCATAGATGAGTTACGTAGAGAATGAAATTAAACTATGAATTTAAAAGTCCATCATCAATATTTTATCCCTGTAACATCAATCAATATTCATCTTGAATCAAATATTCATCTTTGCACTACAGGCCAAAGATATTCATCAGTTGGTCATGTTTATCTCAACACCTGTACATCTTTGCATTACGGGTCAAAGATATTCATAAGAAAATCAACCATCTTTGCACTACAGGCCAAAGATATTTAGTAATATCATCTTTTAGGACTGAGAATGATGAAAAATATTTTAAAGAAAACGAATTCAGTGAAACAAAAGAACGAATATTAAGGATTCATACTTTAAACAATCCGAGTTCAAAAATATTTCATAAATAACTATAGTGAAGTAAAATTCAAGAATGATCAAAACATGAATACAATCACAGCTAGTATTCATAATAGATATTTTGGACGAAAAATTAAAATTTAATTTTTACGTGAATAAAGGTCGATTGTGAATACGTGAATGAATAGTGTCGTATACGTGAATAGTAACTCTGACACTAAAAGACAAGAATTTCACAAGAAAAATCTTACCAATAATCCGACATAATGATATTAGAAGAAATAATATCATTTTTAAAAAAATATAACATCCCTTACCTTGAAAAGATTGTACTTCTAGCTTGAATACCGGATATAGTGCTGAAGGGAACTTGCACCGTATAGCAACACTCAAAGTATCAAAATACTCACAAGTATACACTCGATAATATAGAAAGAGAAAGAAAGAGAAAACTTCAAGTTTCTAGTGTGATTTTCAATTCTAACCTAAGCACCCTATTTATAGGAAAATACTTAAAAAACCAAAGCAGAAAATTTAATAAAACATTAATATTATTTATTTTAATTCCTACGCCCACATTTAGAGATCTGAATTCAACCATTTCAACAACCAATGAGGCACATCAAATGTAAGACCCCAACTTATTATTTAATGAAATTAAATTTTCTCTATTTATTATCTTGAAATAGTAAGGGTTGATTTGATTAATGTGGTAAGTTATGGGTAAAATGCGCAATTATTTTAAACAAATAAGTGGTTTTAAAATATTCATTGTTGACGGAGAATATTAGTTTGGTCGTGGAATATTTTTACTGTTGGGGAATATTCGCGAGTAGCGCATACTTGTGTGGGCCCCATAACTAAAAAAAGCGATTGGATGAAGAAAAGCAGCGAGAATAAGTTGGTTATAAATAATTGGCGTGAATTCTTCACCAATTATCTTTGTTGGAATACCCATTGGTTAAAACACAAGAAGACACGGTATTACACCAATTATTGATTCTTACGTAAGAAGGCATTACTCAATAATTGTTACACGGTAATTATTATTCAAGATTTTATTTTATTGATTCAATAATTCTTTGCGTTGATATTTTATATTCTTGTTATTTTAATAATTGTCATGCACGGTATTTTCTATTATCAGAGCAATAATTCATATTATCTGAATAATATTATTAGATAACATTATTGGCAATGTCTAGAAATTTCGTCAAGGAGAGGTTTGGTCATCTAATCATGGCAAGCAAGTAAGGAGAGATCCTTATTGGAAAGCCCCCTCTTTCTCGGAGAAGCGCACGGTTGTCGATGATTGTGATTACGTAATATTATTTGTGAATAATTAATTATTGATTTATATGATGAGGAAAATGTTGATTTTATGTGGATATAGATGGAGAAAATTTTTAATGTGACAATTGTTGAAAATTAATATTTTATCTTTTTTGGTAAAATAATTCATTTAAATATATTATTTTAATAATATAATAATGGTGATATTTTTACAATAAATATGGAATATATGAGGAGGAAGAGTATTTTTGTTGCATTAAATGATTAACACATGTTTTGTGTATTCAGAGAATACAATTCTTATTAGAAATTTGATTATATTTTGTAAAATTACCCGTTTGTGGATTTCGGTCAATTTCTATTTGGAATTTGAAAAAACTTTCTTCTGCAAAGTTGTAGAGAATGAAATTTCCTATGGAAAGGTCATGTGGTTCGAATTTTTTTGATAAAAGGACTATTTATTATGAATTATTGAAGTTCCGAAGTTCCGAAATAATTGATTTTTGGAAGTTTTATTTATTTTTTGATAAAAACGTTTTTTGTATTTTGTGGACATCATTAACATGTGCAAAGTGCTGAAATCAAATGTCTAGAGGTGGGCTAAGGAAAATTTGATAAATATATTAATATTATATTAAATTTTCTACTTTGGTGTTCTAAAGCGATTTTCACATAAATAGGGTGCTTAGGTTAGAATTGAAAATCACACCAGAAACTGAAGTTTTCTCTCTATTTCTCTCTCGATATATTGAGCGTATTCTTGTGAGTATTTTGATACCTTGAGTGTTGCTTTACACGGTCTGCAAGTTCCTTCTTGACTTATATATCTAGTATTCCGATCTGAGTCAAGTCTTTTCGAGGTAAGAGATGTTATTTTTTCATATATGATATTATTTCTTTCAATATCATTATCTTCAAGTATTGATCTGAACTTTTAATCAAATTTGGAACTTTTGTGTTCGGGTTACTATTCACGATACTCACGGCCCTTATTCACGTATACACCACTATTCACGAATCACTTGAGATTATTCATCGAAAAATAAAATTTTTTTCTTTTCGTCAAAATATCTATTATGGATACTAGCTTTGATTGTATCCATGTTTTGATCATTCTTGAATTTTACTTCCTTTGTGATTATTTATGAGGTATTTTTGGACGTGAAATAGTGAAATACTAATCCTTGATATTTATTCTTTTGTTTCTTGGATTCGTTTCCTTTAAAATATTTTTCATCATCCTCGGTCCTAAATGATGATATTATTGAATATCTTTGGCACTGTAGTGTGAGATAAATAATTTTATAATGAATATCTTTGCCCAGTAGTGCAAAGATGAGCAGTGTTGAGATGAACACGACCGATGATGAATATCTTTGGCACGTAGTGCAAAGATGAAAATTTGATTCAAGATGAATATTGATTGATGTTCTGAGGATAAAATATTGACGATGGACTTTTAAATTTATAGATAATAGTAGATTTCATTATCTACGTAACTCATCTATATGAATTATTATTTCATTGGCGATCTAAAACTTGTGCCTATTGTATTCTATCATATTTTTCCTGTTGAAGACTAACGATAATTTGGTCTATATTATCTTAGTCATAATATTCTTTCTTGGGCTAGTTGAGCTCACCCTTTTCCTTTTTGTTCCATTTTTCTTCTCGGGGAGGCGAGAATGTAGCAAGTCTTAGTCGTGAGTACGGAATGAAGGTTCTAGGAAGTTGTTTTAGTAGTCCTCACCATTTTGTAAAGTATTGTATCAATAATTATAATGAGGACTTAGTTGGGTATGTATATTGTCTAGATGACAATATTTGTATTTAAACTCATGATTTATGGGTTGTATTAATAAAGTTGTAGTTGTTTACGTACCGTGTTATTGACGACTTCAGAATGGGTGATGTATACCTATTTTAGGGGGCGTCGCGGTGTGTGTTTTCTGGGAGGAACATTATCTACTGTTATGCGTTCTCCTCGTTGGTGGGTAAAGGTGTCTCCACGGTCTCAATTGCTCCAATTGTTAACATTCTCGGTCGACATTCTCAAATCTGCAATAAAACAAAGGTTAATTAAAGAAATCAACATATCACATAATATCCCTATATCTTAACCAACCAAAAAATAAGCTTAGGTAAGACACTGGCTGGCGAAGGTTTTACTCGTCTCTCCCTCCTAGTTCTATTCCTCGATCTCTTCCGGAGATCATATCGCTAAGCTTCGATACAACTATGGCCCCCAAAATAGGTATACATCACCCATTTTGAGTTGTCAATAACATGATCTGAAATAACTACAACTTTATTAATACAACATATAAACTGTAAGTTTAAATACAAATCTCATCTCAGACAATATCCATACCCAACTAAATCCTCATTACAATTATTGGTACATTATTTTATAAAAATGGTGAAGACTACTAAAACAACTTTTAGAACCATCATTCCACACCAACTAAGTACTACCATTACATTCTCGCCTCACGAGAAGAAAAATGGAACAAAAAGGAAAAGGGTGAGCTCAACTAGCCCGAAAAAGAATATTATGACTAAGATAATATAGAACAAATTATCGTTAGTTTTAACGAGAAAAATCGATAGAATATAATAAACAACAAGTTTCAGATCAATATTACAGCGGAAATAATAATTCATAGATGAGTTACGTAGAGAATGAAATTAAACTATGAATTTAAAAGTCCATCATCAATATTTTATCCCTGTAACATCAATCAATATTCATCTTGAATCAAATATTCATCTTTGCACTATAGGCCAAAGATATTCATCAGTTGGTCATGTTTATCTCAACACCTGTACATCTTTGCACTACCAGCCAAAAGATATTCATAAGAAAATCAACCATCTTTTGCACTATGGGCAAAGATATTCGATAATATGATCTTTTAGGGGTGAGGATGATGAAAATATTTTAAAGAAAAGCGAATTAAATGAAACAAAAGAACGAATATTAAGGATTCGTACTTTAAACAATCTGAGTTCAAAAATACTTCATAAATAACTATAGTGAAGTAAAATTCAAGAATGATCAAAACATAGATACAATCACAGCTAGTATACATAATAGATATTTTGGACGAAAAACTAAATTTTAATTTTTACGTGAATAATCTTAGTATTCGTGAATAGTGTTGTATCGTGAATAGTGCAAGTATCGTGAATAAGTAACTCGACACTAAAAGAAAAGAATTTTACAAAAAAATCTTACCAATAATCCCAAGATAATGATATTAGAAGAAATAATATCATTTTTTTAAAAAAAATATAACATCCCTTACCTTGAAAAGATTGTACTTTAATTTGGAATCTAGAATATAGTCTTTGAAGGAACTTCAGACCGTATAACAACACTCAAAGTATCAAAATACTCACAAGTATACACTCGATAATATAGAGAGAGAGAAAGAAAGAGAATGTGACGCCCCCAAAATTAGGTATACGTCACCCATCTTGGGTCGCCACTTACATGGTACATAAATTCAAATACAACTTACTAATATAATTGTAGTGGTACTAATACGACATAAAGCGTGAGTTTGAATACAAATATTGTCTACTAGATATTATACAAACTCAAAAGGAGTCCTCATTACAACTATTATCACACTATTTCCGCGAATAGTGAGGACTACTAATCTTATCCTCTGGACCATTACTCAGTTCCCAGACTCGTCCAAATTTATGTTCTCATTTCCGAAGAAACGGTGAAAGAAAGGTGAGCTCAACTAGCAAAGAAGAAATATTATGACTAAGATAATGCGAGAATAAATTATCATTAGCCTTCAACAAAGTGTTAAAGCGATAAAATACAATAAACAAACCGGTTTAAGCTGCAAATGAAATATGCAATCCATTAAAAGAGTCAAGTAGAAAATAAAGTCTACTATCTTTTAGGTTTTAAAAGGTTTTCATAAATTTTTATCACTAAGACTCGGTTTAATGAATAAACCACAATATCTAATCATCCCTGTATACGGTCGAGGATTTTCATCAAATTATCACTGGTCATGACTATACCGAATCACCCCTGGTCATAATCATACCAAAAACTATATCCATCACTGCATTACAGGCCACTGAGGACTTTTATCACATCATTTATAACAAGCCATGATTATACCGAATGATCCCTAGTCATAATCATACTAAGTTCATCTACGCACGTAAGCCAAAGATAACATAATATAACATGAGGATGATAACAATGACATAATAATTCAATAAAACAAGTTCAAGAATTATTTTATCCGAGAATTAGTAACGCCCAAATTGTCAACAAGATCTTGTTTTGTAGAGTAAAATTCAAGAATGATCGGAAGAATATTTCCATGAAAGATCTTTGGATGAAACGCAAATATCAAGGATATTCTACTAATTTCATGGAGTATAGAAGTCAAAAGTTTTAACCAGTTGGGTATAATAAAGAATGGAATAACAAAGGAAATCACCATGTATGCGGACTTGTGATAGATAAAGTTATTCAACAGAATAATAATAACGGAACCGGTCGGGGTGAATTGCTGCAAGCTGGGATATTCCAACAGAATAATAAAGATGGAACCGGATCCGGTGTAAAACACACGATAGGATATTCCAACGCAGAATGATAAAGAGCGGAACCAGTTAGGTGTAAAACACACATGACGGATGTTCCAGCAGAATAATAGAAGAATGTCACCAAGTATAGGGTAAACCACGATACAAATCATGTATAGGGTATGCAGCGTATCAAAGTTATTCCAATGAATAATAAAGAATGGAATAACGGAGGATTTCACAAGTATAGTGTGACGCGCCCCAAAATTAGGTATACATCACCCATCTTGGGTCGCCACTTACGTGGTGCGTAATTTAAATAAAACTTACTAACATAAGCGTATGGTATGCAATACGACATAAAGCGTGAGTTTAAATACAAATATCGTTTACTAGATATTATACAAACTCAAAAAGGAGTCCTCATTACAATTATTATCACTTTATTTCACGAGAATAGTGAGGACTACTAATGTTATCTTGAGGACCATCACTCGTTTCCCCGACTCGTCTCAAATTTATATTCTCATTTTCAAGAGAAACGGTGAAAGAAAGGGTGAGCTCAACTAGCCCAAGAAGAAATATTATGACTAAGATAATGCAAAGCATAAATTATCAATAGTCTTCAACAATGTTAAAACCGATAAAATACAATAGACAACCGGTTTAAGCTCATAGCTGAATATCAATCCATTAAAAGAGTCAAGTAGAAAATAAAAGTCTACTATCTTTTAGGTTTTAAAGGTTTTTCATCATTGTTATAGGTGAGACTCGACTTTAATAAATATTCCACATCATCGAATCCCCACGCTTACTACGAGCCGAGGATATTCTTTAGTATCACGACCACAATTATTCATGCACTACGGGCGAGAATATTTGTGTATTCATTAATGGTCATGATCATGCCAACAACTCATCCATCAATGCACTACGACTAATCGAGGATTTTTACCACATCATTTGTAACATTACGGCCATGATTACAATCAATAGTCTACGGTCATAATCATACCAAGTCCATCTATGCCTTCTATGTGCCGTAGATGACTTTAAAAAATATAAACATGAGGATGATGACAATGATATAAGAATTCAATAAAACAAGTTCAAGAATTATTTTATCCGGGGAATTATTAACGCCCAAATTATCAACATGATCTTTGTTTTGTAGAGTAAAATTCAAGAATGATCGGAAGAATATTTTCATGAAAAGATCTTTGGATGAAACATAAATATCAAGGATATTCCACTAATTTCATGGAGTATAGAAGTCAAAGTTTTAACCAATTTGGGTATAATAAAGAATGGAATAACAAAAGAAATCACCATGCATGCGATAGGCGCCGCACAGACGAGGTTATTCCAGCGGAATAATAAATAACGGAACCGTGTCGGTGAAATTCACACCCAAGCGGGATGTTCCAACGAGAATAATAAAGATGGAACCGGATCCGATTGTAAAACACACGATAGGATATTCAACGAGAATGATAAAGGCGGAACCGGTCCGGGTGTAAAACATGCACGAGGATGTTCCAACAGAATAATAAAGACGGAACCAAGTCGGGTGTAAAAACACACATACTGTGATGTTCCAACAAAATAATAAAGACGGAACCGGTCCGGGTGTAAAACACATGACGAGGATGTTCCAACGAGAATAATAGAAGAATGTCACCAAGTATAGGGTAAACCACGATACTGAGTTATTCCAATGAGAATAATAAGCAATGGAATAACAATAGCTTCTTCGTGAATAAGAAAGAATAACACCCTTACATTTGGTAGGAGATTGAAATCTTTTGCAGTTAGAAGATCAAATACTCTTCTTCTTTCTCTCTTATTCTCTCTATACTTTCTCTCTCTATAGCTTGAATGAATTGCGTGAAAATAATGAAGCCCTCAGCCTCTATTTATAGAAGATTTCTAGCTTAGCTTTTCTTAGTGTGAAAAGCAAGTGGCTTGACGACTAATGATGTGAAAAGAAAAGTGGTTTGGCGCTCAGTAATGTGAAGCGACAAGTGGTTCGGCGCTGTAATGTGAAACGACAAGTGGTTCGGACGTCGGTAAAGGTAATTACTATTAACGAAGGTAAATACTATATTGAAGGTAAATACTATTCACAAGGGTAATTACTATTGACGAAGGTAATTACTATCGACGAAGGTAAATACTATTCACAAGGGTAATTACTATTGATTAATGGTAATTATTCTTATTACGAAGAGACTCTTAGATGATGACATATGAGCCCCCATAAAATAATCAAACTTACTACAAATCATTTTTTTTCATCAACACATATTTAATCTTTCAACAATTATTAATCATTTATAACTCTGTCGTCTCAATTATTGATTTAATACTATAACATATTATCTGATGATGATCTTGTGACAATAATTGAATCAATAATATAAGTGATATGACGCAATTCTTATCATTGCAATAATTGAAGCATACCGAGTGACTTCTCACGTAAGCATCAATAATCAATACTGAGTGTCTACTTATACAACCACGCCAGACATCGTACTTTTACCACCGGGTAGTTCAAGCAGTTTTAACGATAACACCTCGTAGTTATTTTTATAAAATATTTTTGTCGTTTTTCAATCCGACAATAATTACATTCATGAGGTCCACCAATGATTGAGCCATTATGCGAATATTCCCTAACAAAAAAGAATATTCCCCACCAAACGAATATTTTATAACAACTTGCATACTTTTTGCAAAATTTATAAATATTACCCACAACTATAACATTATATCAAATTTATTCCATAATATTCAAAATAATATTTATAGAAAAATTCATCTTTATTTATATAAAAGTGGGGTCTTACATATATAGTGGTATGTCATGAGCGTGATACAAGTTATTCAATGTAATAATAATGAATGGAATAATGAAGTTCTCTACATGAATAAGAAAGAATAACACCCACTTTGACTTACAACAAATAATATCCCTTACTGCAAGTAAAAGACACTTTGGATATCAAAGTAGTGAAGTACACTGAATACTCTTCTTCTTTCTCTCTATTGATTTTCTCTATGCCTTCTCTCTACATAATTTCTCTCTACAGAGTTTCAAATTGAATTAAGTAAGAAAATAATGAAGGAATGAGCTTATTTATAGGAAAATAGAATGCATAGTAATTAATCCATGAATGGTCCAGATTGATTTACTTTAATCGATTTGATTCCATATTTAAAGCAAAATCTTTTAATAAAATATCATATATTCTATTTATATAAAAATATTTTACTATGCAAACACTATGCAACACTATCTGAAAAAACACTTATGAAACACTATCGTAATAAAATATAATATATTCTATTTATAGAATAACTTTAATAAAGTAATACATTTTATATAAAAGATGTTCGCATTTTATTACGTTAATAATACGAATAAAATAAAACGTCATTATCATTATAATAATTCATATTATTAATCGTAATAATGGAATCAAATCGGTGACTGACTCACATAAGATCGATAATCAATACCGTGGTGCTTCTTATGCAACCACACGTATTCGTATTTTTTACTACCGAGTAGTTCAGCGAGATCAACCGGTAAAACTTCCGTAGTTATTTGATAAAATATTTTTGTCGTTTCTCAATCCGATAATAATTACATTAAGGGGGTCCACTAATGATTGAGTAGTTATACGAATATTCCTCGCTAGTAGAATATTCCCCAACCAATCGAATATAATATAACCACTCAGATACTTTACAAAATTTATAAATACTACCCATTAACTATAATATTATCTCAAATTCACACCATAATATTAAAAATTATTTCGACAAAATTTAAATCATTATTGATAAAATGGGGTCTCACGAGAAAACTTCGATTTTACGGTGTGATTTTATTTCTAACTTAAGACCCTATTTATAGGAAAATGCTTAGAAACAAAGAAAGCAGAAAATTTAATAAAATATTAATATTATTTATTTTTATTCCTACGCCCACATTTAGAGATCTGAATTCAGCCATTTCAACAACCAATAGGGCACATCAAACATATCAAAAACGTTTTTCTTTTAAAACAAATTTAAAACTTTTGAAAAATAATTATTTCGGAACTTCGGAACTTCAATAATTCATAATAAATAGCTCTTTTATCAGAAAAATTCGAACCTCATGTCATTTCCATAGGAAATTCTATTCTCTACAACTTTGCAGAAGAAAATTTTTCCAAATTCCAAATAAAAATTGACTGAAATTCACAAACGGGCGATTTTACAAGCTATAATCAAATTTCAGTAAAGAAATGGGGTCCACAAACATGAAAAACATGTTTTAAACATTTATTGAAACAAAAATACTCTTCCTCCTCATTTATTCATATATCCCCCATTCATTGTAAAATATCACCATTATTATATTATTATAATAATATATTTAAATGAATTATTTTATCATAAGAGATAAAATATCAATTTTTAACAATTGTCACATTAAAAATTTTCTCCATCTATATCCACATAAAATAAATATTTTCCTTATCATATAAATCAATAATTAATTATTCATAAATAATATTACAAAATCACAATCAATCGACAAGGTAGGTTCAGGAAAGAGGGCTTTCCAATTAGGATTTCTCACTTCTTTGTAAATTATTAGGTGATCAAACCTCTCCAGAGACAGTAACTTTCTAGACATTGCCAATAATGTTATCTAATAATATTATTCAAATAATATGAATTATTGATTTGATAATGAAAATATTGCCAGTAGTGATAATTATGAAACAACAATAATATAAAATATCAACGTAGTTAATTATTGAATCAATAAAATAAAATATTAAGCAAGAACTACAAGAACAATTATTGAGTAGTGTCTTCATACGTAAGAATCAATAAGCGGTGCAATACTGGTATGCTTATCGTGTTTTAACCACCGGGTATTCCAACAAGATAACGATAATAACTACGCCTGTTATTTATAAACAACTTATACTTGTCGCTTTTTTTTTCATCCAATAAACTTTGCGTTATGGGACCCAATACACAAGGTTGCTGCCTGTAAATGCGAATATTCCCCGAAAAGAAAAATATTCCACTACCAAACGAATATTCTCCGATAAAAATGAATATTTTATAACCACTGCGATATTTGAAATATTTGCGTTTTTACCCATAACTAACCACATTAATCAAATCAACCCTTACTTATTTCAAAATAATAAATAGAAAATTCAATTTCATTAATAATAAGTTGGGGTCTTACAATAATAACTTAATTCATTTTCTTGTTTTGAGTGGTTCCTCCCGGTTGTCTCCAAGTAAGATGACCGAACCACAATCGGTTGAATATATAATATTATAATTTATTCATAAAAATAACTAATCGGTTGACTAAAAACTTCAAAATCGATTAATAGTCTCATAGTTTGGAGTAAATTATATATATATATATATATATATATATATATATATATATATATATATATATATAAAGTTTATTAGACTCACAACTCAAATGTTTGACAAGGGTTCGAATATGATGTTGTAAAATATTATAATTGGGCAAAATAAATTTGAAATAAGCACTCCAAGCGTCAATAAATAATATTTTTTGTTGATGTATTTTGACTCTCTATCTAGACCTGGCAAAATTGACCCAGGCCCACGGGCCGGGCGGGACTGACCCATAAAAATTGGGCTTTGGGCTTAACTTTTTTGGCCCATGAAAACTTGGGCCATTTGGCCTCGCAGAGATTGTGACACTTCCGCAAGTGGGTTACCATGGTTTTTTTTTAAAAAAAATAATGCTAGCTCTCATTAAAAATTAAACTCTAGACCTCCCACACTCCTTAAATAAATGCTCAAACCAACTAAGCTACAAGGATTTTTTTATTATAAAGTCACTTACCCGACACTCTTATTAGCATAAAGTATCCAAGCCTTCATGCAAACTGAAAGTTAGGAAGACCCACCAATTTAATGCTTATATATATATATATATATAGGATTCCATCCACAACAATAGGTTGTTAGAAGAACCCATTTTGGTCACCGCCAAGCTAATTTTGTCTTTTACTTATGTAATTTTATTTTTTTTATATGTTCAGAAGACAGTTTGTAGCGGCTGGCCAAAAATGGGTTGCTCCTAACAACCGGTTGTTGTGGATGGAATCCCTATATATATATATATATGTATGTGTGTATAAATTATAGTGGAGTATATATGTATATGTATGTTATATATTTAGCATGCATCAATTTCTCATTATTAATGATTGTTAGATTATTTATACTCTTTAGTCCATCCCATGTCGCCAAAAAATGAGATGACCAGTTAAGTTTTTTTATAATTTATTTGTTATCTTAAATTATTATTATTTTTGGTGATATTTGTATTTTTCAGTCGAAAAACAAGATTTATTTTAAAATAAAAGGTATTAAATAGAGATATAGTAAGGTATATAGTGACTTTAAAATGAAAATTCTTGAAGCTTAGTTAGTTTGAGCAGTGAGGAGGTTTAGAGTTTGATTATCAAAAAGAGTATTGTTTTGTTAAAAAAAGCTCATGGTTGGTTGGTCTTGGCCCTGCTAACACGTGCCACTTGGCCTCATATTTTCAATCCAAACAAAATGGGCCATTTTAGCCCGATCCGTTTGAGTTGGGCCCTCTCCCTCTAAAAATATTCTGATTTTGTCACTGTATATAAGGTATAGTTATTAAAAAGCATTAAATAATGACAAATACATTCCAAGTTAAAATCAATTTTTGTAAGAAATTTTGTTCACTTCCACACTTTAAAACACACATTAAGGAAAATAATTAGATTTTATTTACTCGCTAGATCTCCCTTCTTCCTTTTAATTTCTCTCTATGTGTACCCCCTTTTCCCTTTTTTTTTTCTCCCTCAAGTCCCTCTTCCTTCCTTTCATTTCAAAATTATTAAGGATTAAAATATAAATAAATAAAATTCAAATACACACATGTCATATCCATATCCACGTAGAAGAGCTCCTTCCATTCGGCCTAAATATAGAAATAAAACATAATCCCAAGTAAACACAACCCCAATACTAAGCCCAATAAAATGATTCTGGGCCAGCTTAGCGCAATTCCAATAGAGGCCATAGTATGTGGATTGATTTTTTTAAAATAAAAAAACATCAAGGGTATTTCGGTCGTATAAAATAAGTAATGCCCGGAGCAGTGTCACTACGTGGCAGGATGCCTGCACTTTTTTGTCAACGAAGGGGTGGGCACAAAGCACATACCGCGTGAGGACCGTGTAACCGCGTATTGATGGTGGAAGAGAGAGAAAGTTGGAGATAACCAAGATAGGTATTGGATAATCCCACAGAAATTTCAGATTCGCTTCAATTAATTTTATTTAATGCATAAGAACTTCGCATGCATAAATTATCTGATTTATAAAATTTTATAAATTAAATAAAAATAATTAACATATAAAAATTAATATAAAAAACAGTATAATAATATATTTATTCCTTATTTATTATATGTCATTTTAGATAATTTTATTTTTCTTAATTATTTATTATTGTATATAATATAAGAGAATTAACTATAATTTTTTAAAATTATTCCTCTAAGAAAATGTTATAGATTAGAGAGAATGAGATAAATATAATAATTATAAAAATTTAAAAGTATTATAGATAATTAATATTATATAATTATTTTTTTAATTTTTGTGTACAATTTTAAAATGACATACGGAGAAATTTATAAAAAAAAAGAAAGAAAAAACATAATGCGGCACCATTACATAACACGGAGATGATTTCATTTAAAAATCGTTGAAGGTAATAAATAAATAATTAAAGGAAAAGGCTGAGAAAGCGCTGACTACGCGTCGGCTTAGCTATGTAATTGTGCTCATCAGGATATAATATTATAGGATCTGATTAGTATGAAATTATTTTTTTTTTTGGTAAGTTAGTCAATTGGTCAATAGAATACTAACACACATATAACTTCGCATGCGTATCAGTATTCTATTAATCAATTGACCAACTTACTCAAAAATAAATTTTATACTAACCACTTCCAATACTATGCAATCCGTAGATAGTTAAAAGATGACAGTGACGAGAAGTAAGTGACACGTGTCAGTATTAACTTGAGTCTATTTTTTTTCCTTCAAGAGTGACCTCGAATTAAATTTAGTGCCGAATGCAGCTGAGGCTGTCCTTTCTATTATTATGTTTTTTATTTTCATTTACGTGCTGAGTCGGATTTAGGAATTTTTTTTTAATATGGATAAATTTTAATTATTTTTTTTGTTGAAGTTAAATAAAAAAAATTAAACTAATTATAATAATGTTTATAAATTATAATAAATATTCATAATCTAAATTAAAAAAAGAAATTTCAAATAAAAAAATATTTAGATACAATTTAAAAACTTACTTCGATTACTTATTGGTAGTTGTCGTTTAAACTCCTAAATTAACCTTACTTTCACTTTATAAATTCAAATAATTAGCACAATAATAAGTAATGATCGATCCCACAGATAATAATTTGTTTTATATTTATTCTATGATTTCTAATGAAAAAGGGATTTTGAATTGATTAACTAAATTAACAAGAATAAATTAATAAGAATTAACAAAGAATAAAAAGTTTCAATTCTTCAGTTTAGTATCACCTTTTTATAAGTTTCAAATAAGCCTCAAGTTATTTTTTATTATTATTATATTTTATGGGGTTTGTTTATGATAATTATTTTATTTATTCTAACAAAAAGGTAAAAACGAGAGTAGTAGTCAATCAGTACTATAATGATTTACCATTGCTTCTTTTGGGGTTTATTGTTATGCAGCTTGTGCATTTAAAAAAAATGATTGATTTATCGTTTAACCACCTAGTTCTAATACTAGCAGTCAATTTTGAAAAATCATAAAATTACAAGTACTGGGATAAATTTTAAAAAAATAGCACTGATCCAACCTTTTCGACTGTAGGAAAAAATGGAAACAATTTTGATTTTTTATTTCAGTCCCCTATCTTTATCTTTTAAGAGGGTCCATGACTCTAATTGAAACTCACATAAACTCACATAAAGGAAAGAGACAGAGCTGCACAAAAAAATAATTTAAAACAAATTCAATTATTGACACAATTGCATCATTTCATTTGACCACTAAAACTATCTACTAATCTAATATTAACAACAACAACAACAACAACAATAACAGTTGTACTGATTTGAAGTCCCCAACCCACAAGGCCACAACAAATTTAAATAAACTATCAAACAAATAAAAAGTCCTAATTAGTACCTCTTAAGTTCAAAATATAATAAATACATCAAATAAATTAAATTGAATTTAGCCTCAAATTTCCACCCAACAACAAATTCAAACAAATTAAAAAATTTAAATTATCAGACAAAAAAGTTATAATTTAGTTACCTTCTAATTTAGTTAATTTAGAAGTATAATGAATTTACGTTTATCTGTATTTATATTTATAATTTATAATATGAATGTTTTTTTTTTGTCCTTTCCAATTGAGATAAGATGAAAAAAAAGAAAAGAATATACAATAGATAAATAATTTTTGACAAAACATGTCACAACTATACCAAATATATTAAAAGAGACTATTGATTTTTTTTTATAAGGACGTTATGTCCTACTCTTTATAATAATAATATAATTTTAATCAAAATAAGAAAAAATAAGAGAGCATTTTTTATATTTTTAATATTTATACATGATTTTTCTCATATTAAAGTGAAACTCGCATTATATTTATGTGAGAGAATCATGTATATGAAAATATTAAAAATATGTGTAGAAATAATAATTTCAAAAAAAAATATAATAATAAATAGGGAGAGGTGGGCGTTACAGAGGGCAATAAGGTCAAAAGCTATATATGGTGGATAAAGAAGTTTGATGGGAAAAGAGAAAGGAGGGGCAAAGCGGGAAAGCCGGATACAAGAAATTTGATAAACCGATCACGTCCGGAGGAAAAGATAGGAAATAGTCGGTACGTCCGTCCATACGTTACTCCGTTACTACTACTATTCAATCTCCATAGCAGGCCCACCTTTTGCTCATATATATATATAAACAACGACCTATTCTCTCTCTTGTCCGAAATAAAATAAAAGAAAAGAAAGAAAGAAACAAAGAAAGAGAATCACTCCACCCCATAGATATGGCGGATCAGCTCACCGACGATCAGATCTCTGAGTTCAAGGAAGCCTTCAGCCTATTCGACAAGGATGGCGATGGTCAGATTTATCTCTATTTCTTATATGTTTATGTTTGTTTTACTTTGTGATTATGTGCATAGGGAGACTCCATAAATTTTGTGATCAGATCTGGATTTCCTTTGGGATTTGTTGTTTGATTTTACTTTTCTGCTTGATTTGCATCGTTTCTTCTACTTAATGTATGCTTTGACTTTATGTATGTACGTCTTGTTTATAAAAATAAATGATAATACTGGAATGGCTAGATTCGAGCGCTTCAGATAGTGCTCGTGATTTTATTTATGCAATGTTTTAAGGCTGATTTAAACGATTTGTGTTTGTTTGTGATGTAACTTGCAATGTATTAGAGTTCGATTGCATAGCGAAACTATACAACTTAGTCGTAATTTTTGACTTTTCATTGTGTTTTTTAACATTTCTGACAGTATCCACATGCTGTTCCAGATTTAAGAGCTTTTCTTTCTTTTTTGAAATACCATAGGGGATTATATCATCTCTAGTCTATCCATAACCTGAAAGATCTCCGGTCCATACTCATGGATAGAATTTTACCACTCTTTATACCTGAAATCCTGCTCTCCATATGTTCTGAGGTGGATCCAATCTCCTATCTTAAGAGTCTATTGATAGTTTCATCTCTATAGTTGTATAATAAATTAAGGGCCAAACATTATAACATTCAATACAAGTGTTCTGGCTTATTCTAATTCATGTACATGACGTGTGGTGGTTTATACTATTTACAGTTAAAATTTTATTTTGCAGATGGATTTATATTAGGTAAAAAATGATTTGTTTGCTCTATTTACATATATTGCTATTTCCTATTTTGTATTTGTAATTATGCCTTAGAACAGATAAATACATAAATAGCTTCCATCAAGTGTGTTACAAAAAGCTGCCAGTTATTTGTTCTCTTATGATTCAATATATGTCATACCCTGTTATTGCTTGGAGCCCTCTGTACTTTGACAAAGCATGATCACTTATTTTTAGGAAACTCAGTTTACATATTCAAAAAATTAGACTTGAAATATGTGCAGGTTGCATCACTACCAAGGAGCTTGGGACTGTGATGAGGTCGCTAGGGCAGAACCCTACTGAGGCTGAACTCCAGGATATGATAAATGAAGTGGATGCTGATGGTAATGGAACCATCGACTTTCCTGAGTTCCTTAATCTCATGGCCAGGAAGATGAAGGATACCGACTCCGAAGAGGAGCTGAAGGAGGCATTCCGAGTTTTTGACAAGGATCAGAATGGTTTCATTTCTGCTGCTGAGCTGCGCCATGTCATGACCAACCTGGGGGAGAAGCTTACTGATGAAGAAGTTGACGAGATGATACGGGAGGCTGATGTTGATGGCGATGGCCAGATCAATTATGAAGAATTTGTTAAGGTGATGATGGCCAAGTGATGAGCTCCACCCTACCAGATCCACAAAGACATTGAGTATAAAAATGAACTAAAAAAAAAAAAAAAAAAAGAATTTGATGAACAGGGTAACTAGTATTAAGGTTTCTTAGTTCCTTTGTCACCATTTTATTCAATGGTTTTAAAATCAAACTTTCAAGGGATGATGTGGTCTGTTATATTCTATTTCCTTTATGACGTGTTTTAAACTTTATTTTAGCAGCTTTAAAAATTATTCCTTCCTCACTGTTTCCTCTTTCTGTTGGATGTGGGATGCTTTTAATAATTACTTTTACTGTTTGAAGTGCATGAGAATTTCAGTGAATGCCATGATTATCTTGGTTAATGTTTGGTTTGGATATTCCTCTTTGATTTGTATATTTCTTGCAGAAATGTGGTTTTATTCATGGCATGCATGTATTACTGTATGTATTCTTGGTTGTGCCGATAGTTAGATTTAGGTTGGTGATATGCATTGCTAATTTGGTACGTGGATTTTTATATCATTGTATAAGATATGTTCTTGAGTGTTAGTTTTTTCGTCATTCTTTTTGATGTGGTCCTACCTAAATTCTGTAATGTTAAGTTTCTCATTGCGGAGAGCCTCTGATTTCCTGAGATTGAAAACATGCAAGTCTAGTCTGGTTATTATGTAGCTTTTGGTGATTTCATGTAAAAAGATATGGGACTTTGGGAACACTGAATGAGTCTTAATTTCTTTTTCCGAGTCCTGAAAGTTCCTCCTGATTCATCTATAATTAGATGAATTTGTTCATAGAACGTGGTTATGGAACGTGGTATGTTTATTAAGAACAATGCGTGCATTATGTTGCAATGTTCAACTAATTTTGAGTACTTGATAAGAAAAATTCATTTCACATAACTATAACTAGTAACTGTCTTGTAACATTTTGTCATACTTGTGTAATCTATCTATCCCTCGTAACATGCACTTTATTCAGCGTAAACCCATTAACCTGGAACCCAAAATTCAAGCAAATCCCAAGAGCTTTCTTTTCACGCCACAACAATTAAATGACTTGTTACTGGAAAAATCATATACACGGAGGAGTATGACGCACCAAACAAATAAAAATGATGGTTTAGAACATGGCGGTGCAGGTTTTTAGGGGTGCAACATATTTGTAACTCAAATAACAATGGCTGAGAAAAGACACCAATTTGATACATTGAATACTTGATATACATGACCTGGGGAAACTATGATTCTGTGTCATCCATCTATCAAATAAATAACATAAAGTTTACCACACAACCCAGGAAATGATATCATCATTTGGAGCTTCTCTTATAATCTTTTCAAGCTTTTCTTTCTTGCATCCATCTTCCTTTTGTCAGTGTGAACTTTTGTCAAGCCACCAATTTCCTTCTTTTGTATCACTGATGCCGTTGCAGCAGTTGTGGGGCCACTTACTCCTGTCTCGGTTACTGAATTTAGGACAGCAGATGATTGATCCTGTCCACTTGCTCCTTTCACTGCAGCATTTGTAGAAGGGGCCAATGGAGACAGCAATTGGCGTCCATCACCTGTTACTGCATTCTTCTGGTCGATACTAAGAACTGAGGTGTTTGTTTGATCAACATTTAGAGCAGTGGTCAACTCCGTGATAGCACCTGTTTTAAACTTTGACTTTGGCTTTAGAGCATGAATTCCTGTATAGAGCCTGCACTTTTTCATCCAGGTAGCATATAATCAACTCATTGGGAAAGATGACCAAAAGAAGTTTCAATGGAACAAACATTTAAACATGCCATTTTGATGATAATCCCTACACAAACTGTATGCAATTGCTAACCACCAAAAAACTATTCATGTTTAGCACATCTATGAGATATCAATAGGCATTCTTAATGATTTAACTACAATAAAATTACTGGATTTGCATACATTGTGTAGATTAAAACCCTGGTGAAAAGGCCTTTTTCTGAGGAGGTCTATAGAAGGGCTCGCATGCGCAAAAGAAGAGACATTGAATACAAGTATGTGAAATAGAACCATTTAAGGTATTGATGAAGCCTATGCAGATCAAATAGCTTTATGATACTCAAGCCTATGCAGCATGTCTAAGTTATAGGTCACCTACCATACAAGACATGACACTGACACAGTGAGTCTTGACAATGTTGTCAAGACCAGCCAAACTGAGTCGCTTGTACTACTTATATACATCTATTGCTAGCCCAAACAACGGAACCATATTACTGATAAACAAAGGCCACGAGAGCTCAACATAGATCTGTTACATATTTATGTACAAGTATGAAACTATAGGCTTTATAGCATGCACGAAATCATAAGTCATAGCATTTTAATGACTTATCCTCCCGCTACACGCAGTCCCCACGGGGCATTTTTGGATCGTAGATTTGGGTTTTGTTCTGTAGTTTATATTGACCATTTAAAATCTCTTATACTCGAATATTAAAAGAATAGAAAAATCAACATCCTAGGTATGCCAAAACCATGTCAGCTAGCATCCAGAAACTGCTAATCATTTATCCAAAATAAAGAATTTTAAATCTTAAATTTTGGACACCGCCACGGCGCCACGTGTTGGACAGGTGCTAAAAATTATCTAACTATATGTAGATGTGTATGTGTATTTCAAAGTCAAAGCATCAGGTCTTTCTAATAGTCTTATGTGCACCCACAACATGACAATTGACACATGGCCACTACAGCAATGGCGCTCACCTGGCATGTCTAGCATACTCATCATAATTTTCAAGCAGCATCTTTCCAGCCTGTTCATTCAAAGCTGATTCTGGAAATGGCTCAATTAATAAGCATCTGACGACCTGTTATCGGAAGACTCAGTGAAATATTAACTAAGCACTATATAGGGCACACTGTAAACGTAAAAACTTAGCAAGAAAGTTAAGATGTCAATAAACATCGGAAGGACAGTCAAACAACATATAAACTTACAATAAGAACATGTCGTAAGCCAAGACTAGGGTTCCAATCCTTTTTCAATGTGTTGACACAGATTTCACCATTGATTGCAATGTTTGGATGGAATATCTTGGTAAGAAAATAGCCTACAACAAGAACAACATTGTTCAGAATGTTTGGTCATATGTAGCTCAAGAATAATTTACATGAATGTGAAATCAGCATTGTTTATCAATAAAAGAATAATAGATACGAATTTCAATCCACATTCACCAAAAATGACTGCACTACGATCAACCTGACCAGATATGCAATTGCTAGTACCACCTAAACTTCTTTTATCAATACATAATAAAGTGTGCATGTTATGAGACCAGACGTTGGTGGTAAAGCTTCCCGTTTTACTGTGCTGGTCACAGGTTCGAGTCTACCCGACAACAAAATTAGTAAGGCGCTTCATAAAAAAGACATGTTTTCTCTAGATTCCCCCGGGTTCCCCCCTCCCTCCTAGCCCCTCCCCCCTAGCCCCTCCCCCAGGTCAATGTACTAGTATTGGTTGTTCAAAAAAAGAAAAGAGTGTGCATGTTATGAAAATGAGGCCACAATACAATTTTTGTTCCACCTAACGTAAAACCTCAATGTTATGAAAATGATTCCATGTTTCCTTAAATAAAAGAGTTTATTTAGATATGAAATAAGATTTTATATTATTCAAAATAAAGGAGTTTATTTGTGAATAGGAAAGAGAATTCGTATTTTTCTAAATAAAGGAGTTTATTTAGATATGAAATAAGATTTCATATTATTCAAAATAAAGGAGTTTATTTGTGAATAGGAAAGAAAATCTCGTGTTTCCTTAAATAAAGAGTTTATTTAGATATGTAATAAGATTTCATATTATCCAAAATAAATGAGTTTTATTTTGACTTGGAATTGGATTCCATAATTAATTAAAATAAATGAGTTTATTTTGATTAAAGAATTTGATTAAAATAAAATAGTTTATTTTATTCAAAATTAGATAAATTAAAATAAAAGAGGTTTATTTTGATTTAAATTTGGATTAAAATAAAGGAGTTTATTTTGATTCAAAATTGGATTTTATGCTAACTAAATTTGCCCATTAAATGATATCAATATATATATTGAATGTTTATTATTCATGAGATGAATGTTATTTATTGATGCATATGTAGATGTGTATGATAATAAATGGGATTGATTATGGACTATTGACCAATGTAATTGGATTTTATTTTAGTTGGATGCATGAATGTATGAGTTTTATTAATTGGGGTCTGCGTACCTCGTCTTCTCTAATTTTTCTTAATGTAAATTCTATCCTCCTCCTATATACTTCCCCTTGACTGCTGATCAAGGTTTCTATTTATTTTAAATAGTTTTGTAATAGGAATAGTTAGAATTATTTTGAAGAATTGGAGATCAAGGAGCTTGAAGACCCGTTTGTATTGGAGCCCGGAATTTAAATGTAATAGCTATATTTAAATTAATTCTTGCACCCCTAAGGTTTGACCTTTTTGGTTCACTTGGTGGCTTTAGTGAACCAAACTAGAATAAAGTCCATAATCAATCCGGGTAGAATATAGTATTCTATATGTGCATGCTTATACTATATATATATATATATATATATATATATATATTATGCAAACATGCGAAGCATGTTAATTAATATGACGCGTATTTTATATATATATGTGCATGCGCGCTAAACAAGATGAGACAAATTAATAACAAACCCCTCAAATATTTATATTAAGTTGTAACGTTCAAAGATATTTGGAATATCGATGCTGAAAGGTTTTGAATATTTTGAGCTCACAAACCTTTGGGAGGAGAGTGCGGGAAATCATGAGATAGTATCAACTTCATGCGAAAATCACCATTTTCATAAGGAGTCCCAGCTGCAAGGTCAGAGATCTTCACATTCAAAATCGAAACTTAATGTCTCTATGAATGCGCAGAAGTTATTAAAAATGGATTACCTGGGCCTTCTATATCAGCATATATGGTTGAAAAATCCTCATCATTCACACCTACTTTAATGCCCTCAGGAGGAGTTTCATCAAGATTCTTCAGTTCCTTTGCAAGTTGCTTTATTACGTTTGGAGGAAGATTTTCATTTGTTGCCTACAACCATCACCAGCAAGAAAAAATGTTTCAAAACAATCTTTGACCTACAATGAGGAATGCAATCCACAAACAGAGAATCTCCAAGTGTATATTTTCTTTGGTCAGTGCAGGTACCATAATATGCCACAAGCAAAACACTAAATGTAACATATTTTACACAGTTAAAAGTTACGAACCTTTGCATATGAACTGAAAAACACTAGAAAAATCCAAAAGTTTTATGAATCAACTGAACAGGCAAATAATCTAAAGTTCGCATGCCAATACATTTTCCTTGTTTAACATATGATTTGCATTTACAACAGGTACATCATAATAGTGACCAATAAAACAATCACAATAAATTTGTAAAAATTAAAAAACATCGAGAAGAATTCCCATGTATTCAGGAAAGATATGATGCCTCCAAAATTAAGGAACTATTATCAGAGAGAGAAAGAGAGAACTTACCATTGCCACACAACAAAGATGGAACTCTCAGATAATGTTATTCTGCTGTGAAGAAAATCAAGACTAATTATATTGTTGATAGAGTATTGAAGAAAATCGATGTGCTGGAAAGTTCCTGGAAAATAAAGATGTTTCAATTACATTTCTTCTCTCTTTCCTGTGGAGCGAATGTGGATGCAAGATAATGTTGGTGGTATTATTTTTCTATATGTAACCAAAAGAAAAAGGTTACTTTAGCTCATCATTACAATACAGAATTACCAATAATACTACTATACAAATGAGAAATAGTCAAAGGGGAGTCCTAGTCAGGATTTGCAAATTATTCATAACTGTCAAAAAGAGTATAAATGAAGCATAATTGCTGCAACATTTAGAAGAATGCAAGCTACATTAAACACAAGCCAGTGGATACAATTTCAGAAGTTAAAGATTGGCATAATCCAAGTATGCAAAGCATTGGCTCAAAAACTGTATCAACACTACAAACATCTGTTCTCTCAACTGGTGATAATTCCTCCACCTGGCATAAGTGACTAGAGGATGCAGCAACTCTAATTACAAACTTCTTGTTAATGCAAAATAAACACTGAAATGCAGTTTAAATCAAACAATACCCTAACACAAAACGAGCCATCATCTCTGGGTAATAATTAAAGGAGCATGAATATCTTATGCTAGACTCTATATGTATGTATACCAACAGAACAGCAATAACCCTGCAAAAGATGGTAGGGGAGAATCATACTGTTCGGAATTATGGGTTTCACATCTAGATTCCAATTATAAGCTACAACAGAGTTTTCATCGTTTCCTTGTCATAGTTTACAGGTTTAACATTTACAAAAATTGTGATGCAAGTTGTTGTTGGTTAGTTTTTTCTTTCTGGTTTTTTTTTTTGTGGTACAAGTTCTGGGATAAACACATTCATTGCGAGAACAATTATGAGCAATCAATATAGTTAGATCTAATTTACATCATGCTGAAAGGATAGTATCAAGAGTAAGCAAGAAATGGTTGGGGAGCCAGAAAATCACTCCATCCCTCTGAAAACCATAACCCTAGAAAATAAATAGCTGAATCCACAAAAATCATATCAAACTGGGTGGTTGAATTTCATCATCTTCAGTACAAATTAATAAGGCAGAGACAGTAGAATCTTGACCTGACCCTAGGAAAAAAATAATCTTTCAAACGTTGAGATGAATTAGAAAAACCAGAAAATAAAATTCATCTAATCAGACAATAGCATGTACCAAGAGATAATTACTTCAAAATATAAAGCAAGTAGACATTTTTGACAAAGCAGACCCCGATTCATAAGGCAAAGACGCAATAGATTCACCATTACCATTTCAACAATAAAACAATATAAAAAATTAATGATTGTCTCAGCATAAAAGTGATTATATACAGTTATAATCAAAACCCAGTTAAACAAATCAATCGAACTCAACTTTGATTTACTATATAGCAAAGTGCATGAACAAATTCTCAAGAAAATTGACATGGAACTTAAATTAAAAAATAAAAAAGACCCAGATAAGAAATCACCTCAAAGAGAAAGCAGGCGTAGTGGGCGTTTTCTCAGTTGTGGGACTGTACTTGTTTTTGAGGGGTTGCAAACACCACCATCTCTCCTTGAAATGATGGAAGAAATTGAAACAACCAAGACAGAGAGAAAATGGGGTATATAATCAGTAGAATAAAGAAAGAAAGAAGGAAGAAATAGTAAATTCAATATATGAATTGCATGTCAGTAATTTATTTTATAGTCGTTTGGATTCTTGTGTGTTTATTTGGTACTGGTAGGTAAGTAGTGCCAAAACATGATTTAAATTTATATTTGTTAAATAATAATAATAATAAGTTTCATGATTTAAATGTAGATAAATTTTGTAATGAATTTTAATTGCAATTAATAATATATAAATTATTTATTAATTTGTAAAAGGTTTAATTTACATTTAAATATTTAGGTAGGGTACGATTTTGTAATATTATTTCTATTGAGTAAATTATTATTAAAAAGATGCCAAAGCAATAAAACAATTTTAATATTAGGAGCATTTTTGTTTCACTTCCTCTCAAAACTATTTAAAAATTGGGAGTCCCACTTTACTTTTGTTCAAGGGAGGGCGAGCAAAGAGAATCTATTTTTAAATTAAATTAATGTCACTTTTTCCTATTTTTTGAAAATAAAAATATTGTCACTCACTTATACTTTGAATTGAAGAATAATGTCATGTAAAAAGATGATACCCAATTAATTTACCCATACCATACATAATCCAATGTAACTCAATTTATTCGGGTTCATTGGTTAAAGAAATTTTCCTTTTTCTTTTTTTTTTTTTTGGTAAGAAACAAAACTATGTATTACTACTTTTTATTGTTTAAAGAGATTTAAAGCTTTAATAACATAATAATACTTGCTTAAAATAATTCAAAGTAACATATTTTTTAATTTTATTTTGAAAAACTTACAAACTTCTAATATTATAGAAGATAGATAGTATTATTTTTGTACTTAACAAACATTATTACGTGCATCGCTTGATATTTTTATTGAAGAAAATAATCAAAAAAGTTGGTAATAATTACTTTGGGTAATTGGCCACCAAAGGAGAGAACCCAGACTGCACAAACAAAGCAATAATCATTGCGTTCAAAAGTATGGCTTTTATACTCTCTCTCTTTTTTTTTTTTATATTATTTATTATTATTGCAAAGTTCTTTTGTGATCCAGATCAATTAATAATCAATATAATTATTGTTATCCTCGTTTGTATTATTCTCTACATACATTTTTGTTTTTAGTCTATTTTAAATTTAAAAATATATTTTTATTTTAAAATTATAAACTATTATTTTGAATTATTAATGAATACTAAAGTTATATTTGAAAACATAAAAATTATCGTCTAAAATAGGAGAGTACTAAATGTAGTCTAATATTATTATAATTGATTCGAGTATGCCACTTCTCATTTTTCATAAAAATAAAACTATATTCCCTCTACCGCATTAGAAAAGTTTTATTTGATTTTTGTACTAAAATTTAAAATTGATTTAAATTTACACATTAGAATATCCAGCCCAAATTTCAAAATTTCAAATTTCAAAGCCCAATGCTAATGGACGATGATTGGATATGAAAAAATTGGGTGATTTATATATTTTATTACATTTTTTAAAAAATTACAATGATAATTGTTTCGTATAATAATTACACAACTAATACACTTCCATATTTTATTTACAATACTAGTGCAATTATGATTCCTTAATTTAGGGAATTAGTATTCAATTAAAAAATTTAATTTAAGGATTAGTTATACATACGGCTTCTTCTATCTCTCCTTATCTATAACAATCAAGAATTAATCATCACCCTTCTTCTTCATTCAACGTATTCTTTCTCTCTCTCTCTCTCTCTCTCTCTCTCTATATATATATATATATATATATATATATATATATATATTTGGGCAACAAAAGAGACGGTTGCGAGGAGATCGGCTGCTACTAACCTGTGGATTCCTCGACGGTGACTTACGATGAATACGAGAAGCTTTAATAGAAGCGAACAAAAAGAAGAGAAAGTTTAGAACTTCCAATGGCTAATCTTAATCCGTAAGACAAAAGCATAAAGAGAACTAACAAAAAAAGAAGAGAAAGTTTAGAACTTCCAATGGCTAAAAAAGAAGAAAAAGGAGGCCCTTCTATTAAAGCTTCTCGTATTCATCAGAGGTACGAAACCGAAGAACCAAACCAAGAATCGATGAGAAAGAAACAAGTGAAATACTTGATATGGTCCTCCCCGGATAAATCTACAAATTAATTTTATCACTTCGTAACAAAGAATTTGATCTTCAAAGGTATTTATTTATGTAACACTGCAGCGTCGTCTTCATGTTGTTTGCAATTTTCATATATAAGATACAGGTTGGTAGTTAAACATTCATAAAGAAGGTAACCAATTCGGTGTTATTAGGTTTTAATTTATTTTTAAAAATCTATTATAGATTTTTTTTATTTAATAGTGCAGTTGGTAGCTAACACTTTATACAAATGTAACCAATTCAGTTTTATTGGGTTACTAATTAATTAAAAAAAATCTATATGTAGATTATTTTTTTTATAATACAGTTGGTAGCCAGACCTTAATACAAAGGTAACCAATGCAGTTTTATTGGGTTACCAATTAATTATAAAAAATTTATTATAGATTTTTTTTTTTCATACTGCAATTGGTAGCCTAACCTTAATACTAAATGTAACCAACAAAAAACTAAAATTGTTACCTTTGTAAGTTTTGGTTACCAATCTGACATTGAAATTTTTCTGTTACCCACAAAACTAAAATGGTTACCTTTGTATAAATATTTGGATACCAACTGCACTAAAATTTATCATTTCCTCCTTTTATTTTCGGACTAAATCAACCTTCGTCACAACGTCACCAAGGCCGTAATGGATGAGGAGATCGGCGTCTATGTGTTGAGTTTGGCGTGAAGGGGAGGACGAAGATGACCGTGAAGGGAGGATGAAGATGACGTTGTCAAACTTTGAATATTTGAATTTTAATTATTATTTTGAATTTGAATTTGAATTTGTTGTTAGATTCAAATATTTTGAATTTGAATTATTAATTATGGCGATTATTTGTCCTTGATTTTAGGTTTCTTATTAATGTGAATTGTCTTATTTTTGTAATATGAATTCTCTTTTGTAATTATTTGATTGATGCATTTTCTTGTAATTACTTTCTATTTGTTGTATATTTATGTAAAGAACAACGAAAAAATTTGTTACAGAAAGTGGGGGCCATAACAAATAGTAGAAGTAGAAGAATATTACTCCTATAGGCCACGCCAGGCCAGCGTTTGAGTTTAGTCTTCCTTCTTCCCCTCTCAACTAGCCGTTAGGCTTTGCCAGCCAGCCAGCCCGCCACCTTCGAAATTCAATTTAAAATAAACCGTTGAAAAGAAATATTTGTCGAATCCTATTCAAAAAATAATTGTTAATATAAAAAGAAAAAAATTTCTATTTTTAATAGACATATTATTTTATAAAAAAATCAATTTATAGTAGGATTTTTATTTTAGAAGTGTTCTATTTTGAATAGAAAGATGAGATATGAAGGTACTCTATAAATAGAGTATTATTTTGAGTCATTGAAGTGTAGCACAATCAAAAGTCATGTAGCATTTTAGAAGTTGAGAGAGGGTGTGAGTGAGTTTTATGTTTGTGTGAGGGAGAGGGTTTTTGTAGGTGCAAAAAAATTGTATTGCAGGCGGGAGAGTTTTGCAGCTTTGTCCGTGCAAAAAGTTGTGTTGCAGTATTGTGTGGAACCTCAAGTTTTAGGGAGTAAAACTTGGGATGATTATTTTAAGCTCATTATTTTGATATAGTGGAGATTCGGAGTTTGACCTGTAATTTTTTCACATTAAATCTTGTGTTGTTTTATCTCTCTTTATTTTATTGTGAAGTTTGTGTTTCCCAACAAGTGGTATCAAAACTAGGTTAATTGGATTCCTGGTAGAAAGGGAATTAGTCGCATTGGGGTGACAAATAAAGAGAATAAAAGATTGAAGGAGTTAGTGTTCATCGTGATGTTGATGAATAAGAGATTTTGTGCTTATGAAGGATCACCATTGCAGTCATTAGATGATGAAGATGATGAAGATGAAGATTATTGTGGTAGTGTAGATCATGCAGATGATATGAATGATGCAGATGACACAAAAGATGCGGATGTCTCAGATGATATGAATGATGCGTATATTGCAGATGATGCAGACTATGCGGGTAATGCAGATTATGTAGAGGATGCAAATGATGGAAAGAATACAAATAAGGCGGATGATGGTGGCGACTACGACAACGATGACTGTGACGCCCCCAAAATTAGGTATACGTCACCCATCTTGGGTCGCCACTTACATGGTACATAAATTCAAATACAAACTTAATTATACATCCGTCGCAGTAACATACGACAATACATAAATCGAGAGTTCTAATAGAATATTGTCATTTTAGACAATATCCATACTCAAGGAGTCCTCATTACATTTATTATCACACTATTTAATGTAATAGTTAGGACTACTAATGCTATCTTGGGACCATCACTCTTTTCCCGACTCGTCCCGCCTATATTCTCATTTCCTCAAGAGAATAAAGTGAAAGAAAGGGTGAGCTCAACTAGCCCAAGAAGAAATATTATGACTAAGATAATGCGTAATAAATTATCAATAGTCTTCAACAATGTTAAACCGATAAAATACAATAGACAACCGGTTTAATCTGCGCAATGAATATGCAATCCATTAAAAGAGTCAAGTAGAAAATAAAGTCTACTATCTTTTAGGTTTTAAAAGGTTTTCATCAATTTTTATCACTAAGACTCATTTTTAATGAATAAACCACAATATCTAATCATCCCTCGTATTCACGGCCAAGGATTTTCATCAAATTATCAATGGTCATGACTATACCGAATCACCCCCGGTCATAATCATACCAAAAACTATCCATCATCGCATTACAGCCATCGAGGACTTTTGTCACATCATTTATATCAAGCCATGATTATACCGAATGATCCCTCGTCATAATCATACTAAGTTCATCTATGCACGTAAGCCAAAAGATAACATAATATAACATGAGGATGATGATAATGACATAATAATTCAATAAAACAAGTTCAAGAATCATTTAATCCAGAATTACTAACGCCCAAATTGTCAACATGACATCGCTTTGTAGAGTAAAATTCAAGAATGATCAAGAATATTTCCATGAAAAGATATCGAATGAAACGCAAATATCAAGGATATTCTACTAATTTCATGGAGTATAGAAGTCAAAGTTTTAACCAACCGGGTATAATAAAGAATGGAATAACAAAAGAAATCACCACGCACATGCAGATCAGATGATGTAAAAGTTATTCCAATGTAATAATAATAACGGAACCGTGTCGTGAAATTCACAACCCCACTGGATGATCCAATGTAATAATAAATTTGAATAATAAACAATGGAACCAGTCCGGTAAACACACATGCATGTGATATTCCAAATGTAATAATAAATGCGGAATAATAAACAATGGAACCGTGTCCGGTGTAAAACACACGCATGTGATATTCCAATGTAATAATAAAGAATGGAATAATGTAAGAAGATCACCAAGTATAGGGGATTCTGCAGATACAAAGTTATTCCAATGTAATAAATAAGAATGGAATAACATAAGGATTTCACCAAGTATAGGTACGCCGTATATACAAAGTTATGTATAGGGTATACCACTTTTACAAAAGTTATTCCAATGTAATAATAATGAATGGAATAATGTAAGTTCTCTTTATGAATAAGAAAAAGAATAACACCTCGACGGGTACAACAAATAATACCCCTACCGTAAAAGACACTCGGATATCAAAGTAGTGAAGTACCGTAATACTCTTCTTCTTTCTCTATAGATTTTCTCTATAGCTTCTCTATAATTTCTCTCAGAGTTTCAAAGGAATTGTAAGAAAATAATGAAGGAATGAGCTTCTATTTATAGGAAAATAGAATGCATAGTAATTAATCCATGAACTATCCGGATTGATTTACTTTAATCTGACGGTCCATATTTAAAGCAAAATCTTTTAAATAAAATATCATATATTCTATTTATATAAAAACATTTTACTATGCAAACACTATGCAACACTATGCAAAATAATATGCAAAAACACTATGCAACACTATGCATAATAAAATATAATATATTCTATTTATGTAATAACTTTAATAAAGTATTCATTTTTATATAAAAGATGTTTTTTTTTATTACGTTAATAATACTGTAATAAAACAAAACGTCATTATCGCTTATAATAATTCATATTATTAATCGATAATAATGGAATCAAACCGAGTGACTTCTCACATAAGCATCAATAATCAATACCGCGGTGCTACTATGCAACCACACGACATCGCATTTTTTACTACCGAAAGTAGTTCAACAAGATCAAACGGTAGAAACTTCCGCCGTTATTTCAATAAAATATTTTTGTCGCTTTCAATCCGACAATAATTATGTTATGGGTCCACCAATGATTGAGTAGTTGTATTTAATATTCCCGCTAAACCTAATATTCCCCACCAATCAAATATAATATAACCACTGCATACTTTTACAAAATTTATAAATACTACCCACAACTATAATATTATCTCAAATTCACACCATAATATTAAAAATTATTTCGACAAAATTTAAATCTTTATTGATAAAACTGGGGTCTCACAATCTCCCTCCTTATGGAATTTTGCCCTCGAAATTAGGGTACGTGACCGATATGATAAAGAGGTGAGGATACCTTGAATACCTTTATCGTTGAAAACATTAAATTCATCTTTGCAATCCTACCAAAGATATTCATTAACAATTCATCTTTGCACTACAAGCCAAAGATATTTATTAACAATTCATCTTTGCACTACAAAGCTAAAGATATACAAATCAGAAACCAATAATGTGAGACGCAACTTAATAGTATCAACGACCATTAATTATCTATGCACCATCGCCAAAGATATTCGTGTTTTCAATTACTGGCCATGATTATACCGAATAATCCTTGGTCATAATCATACCAAGTCTATCAATGCACTACAAACTAAAGATGACTTTTACCACATCCATGAATTAATATTTCATTCACGAGACTCATTTCAATAATTAATCCATATCATCGAATCATCCCCGCACTACGTGCCAAGGATATTCATTAGTATCACACCACTTAATTATCCATGCACTACTACCAAAGATAATCGTGTATTCATTAAGTATCACGACCACAAATTATCCATGCACTACTACCAAAGATAATCGTGTATTCATTAGTATCACGACCACAAATTATCCATGCACTACTACTAAAGATAATGTGTATTCATTATATCACGACCACAAATTATCCATGCACTACTACCAAAGATAATCGTGGTATTCATTAGTATCACGACCACAAATTATCCATGCACTACTACCAAAGATAATCGTGGTATTCATTAGTATCACGCACCATAAATTATCCATGCACTACTACCAAAGATAATCGTGTTTTCATTAGTATCACGACCACAAATTATCCATGCACTACTACCAAAGATAATCGTGTATTCATTAGTATCATGCACCACAAATTATCCATGCACTACTACCAAAGATAATCGTGGTATTCATTAGTATCACGACCACAAATTATCCATGCACTACGGCTAAAGATAATCGTGTATTCAATTATGGTTATGATTATACCGAACAATCCTCGGTCATAATCATACCAAGTCCATCTACGCACTTGTGCCATGAGATGACTTTCAACATAATATAAACATGAGGATAATGATATAAAGAATCAATCAAATGAGATAAAGGATAAATATTAAACATTTATAATATAATTTATCCAGGATTCAAGAATATCCCCATGTTATCAACCACTTAATAATCTCATAATCTAATATCATTAATATTATAACAATATTTTAATCACTTCTTAAATTTATAAACAATTTATCTCAATTGTTTACGCTTTTACCATATAATGCATTTAATCATTCAAAATGCCATACTCATAAGATATCATCACCAATTATCAAATCCTCATAAAAAATATGCATATACTCTATATAGGATTCTCTACCATAAAATCCTATTTTCAACTTTGTTACTTCACATAACATATTTAACTCATATGTTCAGAATTAAACTATTTTCATGAAAAATACCAAATCAGTCCCAAAAATATTTCTTTTCTGGAATTTAGCATAATATAGTCCCATGATAAAATATATTTTTTTCGGAATTTTAAAATTCATTTACTATTTTTCAAAAATCAATTTCTAATTAATTCCTTAAAAATTTGCTACCCCAAGTTTAACTCCAAAAATTCCCAAATCTTGGCAGGACCTTACACATGTTAACGTGAGCTTCAGTTTAAATTTCATGGTCATCGGAGTTATAGAACTCCCGGTTATAGCATTTTCATTCGGAAAAACCTAAATATTGAAATAGTCATAACTTGCTCATTTTAAGTCGTAATGAGCTCATTTTTGGACAGGAGGTACTTTTATACCATATACCTTCATGTCCCAAAAGGCCAGAATTTTTCTCATAATTTAAGTGTCCGAAACAGCCCCTCTAAAATCATGGCAGCAGCTTTTTTGATTTTTGCAGCTTTGCACTCCTTTGCTAAAATCAGTCCACACAAAAATCTACAACACCTTTTCCTGTAATTCCACTTGGATTAGTTAGGTAACTCATAAATCTAACTCTAGGACTTGACCACATTTAAAAATTCAAAATATAATAGGAGATATGGTCAATTGAATTTCATGTTACGTTTTTCACCAAAATCTGATTTTCAACTCTTTGTGATTTCTAAGAAACTCTCATGTTTTCTCATAATAACCAACATAACTCATTATAACACTTACTAATACCACGTATACCCATGATTTTTATTAGTTCAATGCTTTTATTATGACTTTCATCATAATCCACGTAAATGCATCCTTTTAGTTGAAGAAATATTTGAGGATTTAAGAAATGGGTTTTGTCTTTGGGGTCAATACAAAATTCGATTTCACGCTCTAGGGTAGACTAGAAAGTCTTCAAAAATATGTTAAAAAATTTATTAATGATAGAAATATCATTCAAAACTGTGACTCTCATCCAAGACTTGGATAGTACGTCACATTGATACCAACTATGACTTCTATCCCTTAACCCAGATAGCACCTCACAATGATACCTATAAACTTGCCATCTTCATTCACGATGTCGCCTACAGAAAGTCTGGCTTCGGTGCATTCCACACAAGGAAGTCAACAACGAAAGGTTCGGGGCTCTTTACTTATGGCTTGATATGACAATGATTGACTTTAATGGTTTGGTTACTTGAATTCGCACAACAGGTTGGTTATGAATATAAAAGCTAACAACCTTACGAAAAGCATGATGATTAGTTAACCAATTGATTCCTAAAATCACATCAAAGACCAGTATTTTTAAAAAGATAAGATCGACAAGTAACGTGAAAGTGTTTATTTGAATCAAACAAGATTTAAAAATAGTAGCGGTAACGAAGGCTCCTACTAACGAAGTTTCAACCAATAAGTCAAAGTCTAACTTCTCCTGAGTCAAATTTAAACGTTGAACGCAAGCAAGAGAGATAAAATAATGGGTAGAACCGGTATCTTATAAGGTATAGACTTCGCAATTTATAATTAACTAACCCGTGCTAACTTCGTTCGGTTTACTCGCTTTTTGAAAAGTCATGAAAAATGCACTTCCTAAAACCAACGACTTTGTTTTGTCCATATCCACCTTTGGTGCCACCAATCGACTAGACTTGACTTTGGTGCACAACAAAATTGAGCTAAATGATGACCTTCTCTTCTTGCAATTTCCACTTCTATTATCTTTGCCATGATTACCAATCAAGTGGTTACCATTCTTAGCATGATAATTTCCCCACGATGGTTATCATTGTTTCGATAATTGCTTGCCACCAAAGATGATTATTATCGTATTGTTGGTCGTTACCTTTTGTTTGAAATGAATCAACACTCTCATGTGCTTCATTGCTTATCTCAAAGATTTTCAGATGTCATTCTCAAACACCGTCACAAAACAAGGGTTAATTAACATGTCACATATTATCCCTATACACCGATCGACCAATTAAATACCAAATAAACTTAGGTAGGTCATACTAGCGAAGGAATTTCCGCTCTCCCTCCTAGTTCTTATCTCACATCTTAGCCAGGATCATATCCCTAAGCTCGATATCAACCGTGACGCCCCAAAATTAGGTATACATCACCCATCTTGGGTCGCCACTTATACGGTACATAAATTCAAATACAAACTTAATTATACATCCGTCGTGTAACATACGACAATACATAAACCGAGAGTTCTAATAGAATATTGTCATTTAGACAATATCCATACTCAAGGAGTCCTCATTACATTTATTGTCACACTATTTAATGTAATAGTTAGGACTACTAATGCTATCTTGGGACCATCACTCTTTTCCCGACTCGTCCCAACTATATTCTCATTTCTCAAGAGAATAAGTGAAAGAAAGGGTGAGCTCAACTAGCCCAAAGAAGAAATATTATGACTAAGATAATGCGTAATAAATTATCAATAGTCTTCAACAATGTTAAACCGATAAAATACAATAGACAAACCGGTTTAAGCTGCGAATGAATATCTAATCCATTAAAAGAGTCAAGTAGAAAATAAAGTCTACTATCTTTTAGGTTTTAAAAGGTTTTCATCAATTTTATCACTAAGACTCGGTTTAATGAATAAACCACAATATCTAATCATCCCGTACTCACCTGGCCAAGGATTTTCATCAAATTATCAATGGTCATGACTATACCGAATCACCCCGGTCATAATCATACCAAAAACTATCCATCATCGCATTACAAAGCCACCGAGGACTTTTGTCACATCATTTATATCAAGCCATGATTATACCGAATGATCCCTGGTCATAATCATACTAAGTTCATCTATGCACGTAAGCCAAAGATAACATAATATAACATGAGGATGATGACAATGACATAATAATTCAATAAAACAAGTTCAAGAATCATTTAATCCAGGAATTACTAACGTCCAAATTGTCAACATGATACTGTTTTGTAGAGTAAAATTCAAGAATGATCAGAAGAATATTTCCATGAAAAGATACTGAATGAAACGCAAATATCAAGGATATTCTACTAATTTCATGGAGTATATAAGTCAAAGTTTTAACTAACCTGGGTATAATAAAGAATGGAATAACAAAAGAAATCACCACGCATGCGCAGATTTCGACATATACAAAGTTATTCCAATGTAATAATAATAACGGAACTGTGTCGTGAAATTTCATGATGATGATCCAAATAATAATAAATGTCAATAATAATAAACAATGGAACGTGGATGTAAAACACACGCATGTGATATTCCAATGTAATAATAAATGCGGAATAATAAACAATGGAACTGTGTCCGGTGTAAAACACATGCATGTGATATTCCAAATGTAATAATAAAGAATGGAATAATGTAGAAGAAGATCACCAAGTATAGGGATTTACATGATACAAAAGTTATTCCAATGTAATAAATAAGAATGGAATAACATAAGGATTTCACCAAGTATAGGGTACGCCAGATATACAAAGTTATGTATAGGGTATACCACTTTTACAAAAGTTATTCCAATGTAATAATAATGAATGGAATAATGAAGTTCTCTTCATGAATAAGAAAGAATAACACACATTTTACGGCACAACAAATAATACCCCTTACAGTAAAAAGATAATTGGATATCAAAGTAGTGAAGTACCGTAATACTCTTCTTCTTTCTCTCTATAGATTTTCTCTCTATAGCTTCTCTCTATAATTTTCTCTCTGTAGTTTCGTTGAATTCGTAAGAAAATAATGAAGGAATGAGCTTCTATTTATAGGAAAATAGAATGCATAGTAATTAATCCATGAACTATCCAGATTGATTTACTTTAATCGACCATATTTAAAGCAAAATCTTTTAAATAAAATATCATATATTCTATTTATATAAAAACATTTTACTATGCAAAACACTACGCAACACTATGCAAAATACTATGCAAAAACACTACGCAACACTACGCATAATAAAATATAATATATTCTATTTATAGAATAACTTTAATAAAGTATTCGTTTTATATAAAAGATGTTTTTTTTATTACGTTAATAATACTTAATAAAACAAAACGTCATTATCGCTACAATAATTCATATTATTAATCGACAATAATGGAATCAAACCGAAAGTGACTTTCACATAAAGATCAATAATCAATACCGTGTGCTATTATGCAACCACACGACATCGTATTTTTTACTACCGAAAGTAGTTCAACAAGATCAACAGTAAAACTTCCGCCGTTATTTCAATAAAATATTTTTGTCGTTTTCTCAATCCGACAATAATTACATTATGGGGTCCACCAATGATTGAGTAGTCATACGAATATTCCCCGCTAAACCTAATATTCCCCACCAATCGAATATAATATAACCACTTGCATACTTTGCAAAATTTATAAATACTACCCACAACTATAATATTATCTCAAATTCACACCATAATATTAAAAAATTATTTTGACAAAATTTAAATCTTTATTGATAAAATCTGGGGTCTCACAATGACAGTACTGATGAAGTTAAAGTGTTTGCGGATTCGAGTCAAAGGAAGAATTGTTGGGGTATTCCTCGAATTCTATTCAGATATAAAGTTGAAGTATTCGGGGATTTGAGGGAGAAATTGTTAAGATACTCATCGAATCCTATTTAAAAAAGAATTGCTAATATGAAAAGAAAAAAATTCTATTTTTAATAGGAGTATTATTTTAGAAAAAAATCAATTTGTAGTAGGAATTTTATTTTAGAAATGTCCTATTTTGAATATGAAGATGAGATATGTAGGCACTCTATAAATAGAGTATTATTTTGAGTCGTTGAAGTGTAACACAATCAAAAGTCATGTAGCATTTTAAGAGGAGGGGATGTGAGTGAGATTTGTGTTTGTGTGAGGGAAATGATTTTTGCAGCTTTTATATTCTGTGCAAAAATGTTGTATTGTGGGTGGGAGGGTTTTGCAGCTTTTAGTTCGTGCAAAAAGTTATGTCGCAATACTGTGGAACCTCAAATTTTAGGGTGTAAAACCCTAAAACTTGAGATGATTATTGTAAGTCCATTATTTTGATATAGTGAATATTAGGTGTTTGGTCTGTAATTTTTTCTTTTAAAGAATTTTTCACATTAAATTTTATGTTGTTTTAACTCTCTTTATTTTATTGTGTAATTTGTGTTGACTTAATTTCTAACATAAACTGCATGCTCTCTCCCGATAAACTATGGCATTTAACTTTTAAAAATTAAATCAAAATAAAATCAACGCATTTCTCATCTCTCACTCTTTCACCCACCTTAGAACTGAAGTTTGACAAGAACCGAGTGTCGTAGTATCAATCAATCAATTTTAACAAAGGAGTTTAAATTTTTTTTTAGTTTAGTTAAATCATTTGTACAAGTCAAAAAGGCAAAAATATATGTTTTTAACTCATTTTGATAGGATGGTAGAATCCCACATCGATTCTACGATTCCACACAATTCTATGCAATTATATACATATTTGTGAACTTCCTCCGATCTAAATCGACAAAACTTGTCTCACATGAATAGTATATGAAATCCATGGTCCGTGTGGGAGTGAAATCTTGTTAAAATTTCAAATATTTCTTGTGAAAATTGCACCTCCCTAACAACCATTAGGAATAATTGATGTCTTATTTTACTCAAGGAAAAAGGCATGTGGTAGTCAAATTCAAATATTGAATCCAGTAGTAGCTATACAGATTCTCAAAAGCTTGTCAATTACTCTTTTCGTTTTTTAATACAAGTTAAAAATATTTACAATCATTTCCTTAATACTTGTGCACAACTCTAAAACGACTTATATTAAGGATTGGATGTAGTACAAAACAAACCTTTTGGGGGGATAAAAACAAGCAGGCTTACTGGAACCCTTACTAGAACCCAAACAACTGAGAGAGATTAACATTAAAAAAGACCATTAACAAATCCAAATGCTATTGGCATAAAAATCAAAGTTAAGGCTTTACAGGGAGAGCCAGAAATCTTTATCAAATCAAATTGTAGAAGACTGACTAGGACAATGGCGAGCGAGAGTGAGAGCTACCTCCTACCTGTGGTGGGTGAGCCAAGTTTATATTAACGACCTAGACCCTGGATAAGCACAGGTCAATCCTGTGTCTTTTACCCCATATATAGTCTTTTGGAGTTAATTAACCTCGACAAACAATTATAGAAAACAAAACATAGATTACCCATACCCTTTAAGACTTCAATAAATAATCCAGAATATGTTTCAATCAAGACAATAAATACTAAAAAGTTGAAATAAACCTTAACATTGGCGATATTAGGAACACTATTCCTTCAACAAATTAGACAATTACAAGCTTGAGAAATGCTAAAGCCAGATAAATTCTTCAACAAACTAAAAAACTCCAAATGCACGTCTTCCGCAAACACACCAGAAGCTACCTATAACATGAATAAGAATTATAAGTTATCCACATACATACACACAGAGAAAGAGAGTTTCACACCATTCCTAGGATTAAAATTTATCTCACCATCTAAATAAATACTATATAGTTAGAGGAAACATGTTAAGAACCCACCCATCTTCTTTTGATATTGTAGTAGCTAATTAGTACAAACGAGTAATGCAATAGCCTAATTAACAGCACACTATTTGTAGATAAGGTATAATAATAATTTTAAATATAGTAAAAACCAAAAAAACTTCCTCAATTGCAAAGAATAACTAACATACAAAAAAAGGTGTGGTTATTACGGAGATCATAGCCAGGTGTGTATGACAAACAATATTCTTTAAAGGCAATACCATCCCTCCAAGGATAGGATATGAAACTCATTTAAGTTTTAAACTAGATGACAATTACACCTCTTAAAATTTACCCTTGCATACGAAACAAACAATATCAAATCCCAATTCTGTAAGGAAATTTAATGAGCTCAAGTATTCACCTTCACTAGAATCTTGAAAAATAAACTGAATATACATGTACTTTACTTTTCTATAAGAAAATGGAATGGCAAAAAGAACAAATACACCACTCTAGTTGTCACATTTTCTGCATTTGACCATTAAACTTTAAAAATATGCAATCAACCACCTGAATTAATTAGAAATTTTGAATCAAACCATTTTGTTAAATTAATTGGATGTCCGTTAATTTATTATCTACGTGGCAATTAAAAAAAAATAAGAACTACAAAGAAATGACATGGAAGTTACCACATGGGATAACTGATATATAGATTTATTTTATTTTATTTTTTCATTTTTTAAACTTTTTCTTTCTCTCGCTCTCTTCATCTTCAATATTTCTCTTTCCTCTTTATCTACAATCTCTCTCTTGAAGGGTGGTTCTTGTAAAGAAAATCCTGCTAAAAGGAAGGTGAGTAGCCCCACCTAACTGTGAAAGGAAAATGGATCACAAAAGAGAAACCTATAATAAACATCTCTGTCAATACCCGGAAGGTTTGCAGGAATCAGGATGTACTATGCATAAAAGTAAACAAGTATAATATTTTTTTTTAAGGAAAAATTTAAATTGATAAAAACAAGCTAGAAAGACTAAGTAGCCACCTAGGAAGCAGTGGGCAAAAGAGAAATGTCGGATCTGTGGACTGATGTTGTAGATTTGTGATTATGTAGATTATATGAAGTAGAGAAATAGAAAAGAGTCTTATGAGTACGTACGGAAATCCAAATGCAACAAAAGAAAGTGTGAAAGATGACATGAATCCACAAAAAGAAAATGGAAACAAAAAAAAACATAATTTAAGTTTGGTGCAGAAATCTGAATACAAAAGAAGAAAGTCTGAAAGATTATCAGCAATGCATCTAAAAGAGTTTTATTTTATCCACTAGTTCATGCTTCCAACCTTCCATAAGAAGTATACAGTTCTTGTTCCTATTATGAAGCAGCTGGATCAACCAAGAGTCTATCTCATATGAAATATGCAGGTCATAATTTCAAGCACTTCCTGAAAAGTGGCTCTTGGCATAGGGGAGTTGTAACTAGTGGGTACAAACCAATTAATCAGCATGGGAATCATAACAAAATAAACATCACTATTGAGCTAGGGGGGGGGAGGGGGGGGGGGGGAATCACCCTTATGCTGTAAGAACACAGATAAAGGCATTTGGGAGATTTTGTTGACTTTGACATATAGTTTTCAAGAAAAGGTTTGTATATTTTGATCAGAGTACCATCCAGAGCAATAGGCAATAAGACTATTCACATAAATGAGAAAAAGAATATTAATAATATTATTGCCATCATTATGGTATAAATGGCTTGGCCCTATAAATACTATCCGTCCACCACCATCTCCACAGCATCAGAGGATGATGTTGGAAAACTAACGGGAGTTGTTGTCTAACGACTTTGTTCCTTTATCTAAAGCCCAGAATTCTACTTCAACTCTACTGCATCTCTCAGAAACAAGCAAAGAACACAATATAACTTTGAGGAGCTTATCCTCTCAGTAGCTTCAAAGAAGGAACTGAGTGGAAGATATCAAAAGGCAGATTGGAGTCCAGTAGTTTGATATTTCAAAAAGCAAAGGTCTCAAGGTACAGCTCTATAAGAGAAAACAGGTAGTTACTATCATTAAATTCAAGTAAAATATCTACAACAGAATAACAGCTTCAATAGATTAATGGAAATCAAAGAAAATGAACATAAAATAAACTAAAATTGTCACCAATGCACATTGAAATACGTGAAAGCAGACCAAAATATGTACAAGACACTAATGCATATCTAGCCGCCGTTAGAAGCCACAGAGACGTTGAACAGGGAAAATTATTAATAGTCCTGCCTCGTTGGCATCAAATAAAGTAAATCGGAATATAATTAATAACATGAAAATATAATTTGATAACCCACAAATCAATTGACACGTAAGTAGAAATGACATACCTCTCCGTTAGTTTACTTCCTACTCTTCCAACCTGGCTGCCCTCGACTCATCTAGCCAAAAGTATCCACAAGGCGAAACAAGACTCTTCTCGTACACAATAACACCAAAGGCACAACATGGCTCTTCCTCACTGTACACAGTAGTGCCAAACTTGCAACATGGTCCCTGTGGCAAGGAAAGCTTAAGATGCTCAAATTTCACTTTTACATGATCATATAAGAACAAAAACCTACGATCAAACTGTAATAGAAGTTGACCGTTTAAAATACCCAATGGCAACAAGCCTTTAAGAGCTTTGCCCCTTGTCAAACAATATGGAATAACAATTTTATTCCAAGACTCCCTCACTCCATACTCCAACATTAACCACAATTCTAAGCGTTCGGGATATATTTCAAAACTGACACACAAAAGCCCTCTTAAAACCCCCAAATTTCCTGGAAAAATATCCATCTTAGAATTTGGCTTCACCTTATCCGGCAACGGAATTTCTTTAAATTTCTCCTCATTGAAGTCAAACCCAACAATTGCAGTACGCAAAAAAGTGTTTGGATCAGAAACCAACCAGTGAACCACTCCATCAACACAAGCAGGCTTTTTACCCGAATAGGCATCAAAACTATAAGGAAAATCACACTGAACTCGTTTCCAAGAATTGGTTTTAGTCGAATAAACCCTAACCATAGAAGAAGCAGCTATTTTAATGACCTTGTAGTCGTCTGCTAGAGAAACATACCCGAAGCCGTACAGTTTGACAGGGTAATCCGGGTCGGGTCGCAGAGTGATGGACTCTCTGGTGGTCGGATTCAGCAGAAAGAATGTTTCAGGGTACTGGAGGAGGCAAAGCAAGCCACCGGAAGATCCGGACACATCCATGAAGCAATTCGGGTTGCGATTGCGGAGCGGATCAAGCTTCGTCAGGGGAGGGGGTTTAAGGAGAAGTTCATTGGTGCTTACGGTGAAGAGAGATTCGGTACGGATTAAAAGTTGAGAGTCGCCGTCGTGGGTGTTTGTGGATTGTTTTTGGTGGGATTTAGTGAAATGGGGAGTGCTGATGAGTATACGCCAGCTCTTGCAAACGCATTTCAATCCGCATAGGGTTTTGATAGGTAATCTCAGTAGAATGAATGTGATGATTTCTACTGGTAAATTCGCCATTGTCGCTTTTTTCACCATTGGTGCATCAGAATCAGAAAGGAAAGAAAATGATTATGATTATATTTTCTACTTTATTTGCTTCGTAAAGGGAATACAATACAAATAAAATGGGGAAGTGTTATCCGCACGCAGGTGAAGTCTGTACTGTCAATTGAATAAAGAGTATTTTTAATTGCGGAATTGTTAAATTTATAATATTTTTTTATTATTTTTATAATAAAATTGTAACATAATAACGGTGAAAACGTAGTTATAGTATATATAATGATATTTTTATTATGTAAATAATATTTTTTGTCGTGAATTTAATAATTTTTTATTTTTAATTGCAGAATTTTATTAAACATATTAATCAACCAAAATAAAATCACATACTACGATCAGCCTGCCCTAGCTAAGGTGTATGATTTTACACACAAGTCTCATGTTTGCAACATCCAAACCATACTTCATTCAACTCGACCAAACTCTTGCCATTAATTAGCTTATTCACCAAAAACAAAAAATTATCCACGTTCTCGATCTTAATAACTTTAAACTTTTGTCAAGGATCTTTAATCTCACCTTTGATGCGTCTAATTTGTGTCCCTTATCTTGAAGAGGAGGACAAAAACGAATAATATTTTTGATTAAAAGTCTATCTTTATTTTCATAGACAACTTTTGTGTAGATGAGATTATATAAAGCAGGTCATGTTAGATAAAAATAATGAGCACAAAATTAGTTTTAAAAAACATGTAGCAAAAAAGAATAACAAAATATAATTAAATAAAACAAATGTTATTTTATGAGTATCTCTAGCAGTAGTAGCAAAAAAAACTCTTCAAATGAAAGTTTGTTGACCTACTTGACAATTTGAAGTGTATTATTTGCTATTTTTATATTTTATGCCTTATCAGTCTCTTCAATTTAATGAGTTGTACATCAAACCCATCAAACAAAATAAATATTTTTAGTCTTTCATAAATGTTTTGAAGAGAGAGAATGAGGTTGAAGATTTGATGACTAAAGTTGAAGAGACTATTGGAGATAATGACTCATTTATTTGAATATCCCAAAATGGTTGAAGAGGTTGTTGGACAAAATATATATATATATGTATAGTAGAAGTATTAATTTTGAATTATGGTATGTGGTGAATAATGGGAGGAAAAAGAGAAGAGATCTTTCTCATTCTTTTTTGTCACTTGTGTCATAAAACTTAAATTTTGACACCTAATTTCTTACTTAATACTAATTAATTTTAAAATTAAATAAAAGGACATATGTCAAAATTTAAGTGGGAGGACACAAAAGGGACAGAAAATTTAGAGACAGAGGATCTCTTCTCGAAGGGGAACACACGTGCAACACCAACCAACCATCCAATGTACCAAACCCCAAAGGTAAGTAACTGTAACTGGTAGTTGGCTGGCTCTTTAAATTCTGAGTAACTGTAACTGGTAGTTGGTTAGCTCCATTGTTATAAGTTGGATCGAACGTTTGAAGCTAATAAAATAATTAAAGGGGGTAAAGAAATGGAAGGTGCAGTTGACAAAGAAAAGAATATGGTGGAAGAAGAAGAAGAAGAAGAAGAAGATATTATGTCTCCACGGATTCAGAACTAGCGGCAGCTTCCTTCAAAAGCAACTCAGCAAATGGAATCCTTCTTCACTCTTTCCTAACTTTCACTTGGTACCTGTAACCTACCTACATTAATTATGTAATATTATAGACGACATGATATATACTCCATCAAAATTATATATATACATATACGGAGACTTAAAACGTTACAATAATGATACATACATGTATATATGCAGGAGTTTCCAGACGGAAAATATCCAGCAGGAGGCAAATCCGACATTGAAGCCATCTTCCCACCACCTTATTTTGAGTGGTTGCAATTCAACAGAGTAAACTACTATACTACTTCTCTCTCTCAGATAAATCATTATCATATATGGTTCAAACAAACACTAATTTTGATGCAATATATAATATGTTTATGGATGCGCATGCAGGAGTTCACCGAGTATACAAATTTAGAAGAATGCGTCTCCTACTTGTGTGACTACATTACAACCAATGGCCCTTTCCACGGTTTGCTCGGCTTCTCTCAGGCATGCCCTCCCCCTCCCCCTCCCCCTCAATTACTTGTTTATAGTCTTTGGCTACATCAAACTGACTTGCTTTATCAGTTTGATCAACTACTTCCTCATTCAAAATGACTTCCTTTTCTTTTCCTTTTTTTTTTCCAATTTAGGGAGCAACTCTATCAGCCCTCCTGCTGGCCTATCAAGCACAGGTCTCCCTAGATCTCTCTCTCTCTCTCTCTCTATATATATATATATATATACACACACATAATGGAATCTGATAGGATAACAAACTAAAATGTGATTAATTAATTATAAACAAATACAGAGAAGGTGTGTTCCAATTTAGGGAGCAAATCAGCCCTCCTAAAATGTGGTCTCCCTAGATCTCTCTCTCTCTCTCTCTATATATATATATATATACACACACACTCACATAATGGAATCTGATAGAGGATAACAAACTAAAATGTGATTAATTAATTATAAACAAATACAGGGGAAGGTGTTGAAGGAGCACCCACCAATGACCAATGGAACTGCTTGTTTCGATATCAGGGTCAAAATTCAGGGATCCAACCATATGTGAAGTTGCCAACAAGGACCCTATCAAAGTCAAATCAGTTCACTTCATTGGAGCCAAAGACTGGTTGAAGCTGCCGTCTGAGGAGCTTGCCACCGCCTTTCACAACCCTCTAGTCCTAAACCATCCCCAGGGGCATACTGTTCCGAGACTAGGTATATCTTTATTACTACGCATATAATTATATAAACTAGCGTCTAACATAATCGATGATGTTTGACCAGTCTTATACTTCAGTATTGAAATGTACATTGTCTACAAATACAGATGAGGAATCCGTAAAGAAATTAAGCACTTGGATTTCAGAGATCAATGAAAGCAGTAAATTAGCTCTACAAGTTGCCGAACATGGCGGAATGGGAAAAAATGGGACAACAACGGCAGAGAAACCTGAGAGGCTCGAGGAAGATATCTGTAATGTAAGAGTAGAAGGGGAAGAAAGGGAAACCAAGTTGTCTAAATAACACAATCCTGAAGGTGCCAAGGCCAAGTCCAGGACTAAATAATTGTGTTAAATTTCCCTCTGGAGTCTGAATCTTAATTTCCCCTCTATTGCTCACCTGATTGTTCCAAGTATAAGCTTTACTACTGCATTCTGCTTACTACCAAAAGAGTTCTGTTGAGGTTGTCTCTAAAAAGTCTCATTAGCGCATCACTAATTATCGGGGAAATAAAATAGATATAGTTTTACAAAAAATTTGTTAGTTGGAATGTCATATAAATAGCAAAACGCTAGTATCCATATACTGCCCAAACACAGCGTCCACAAGCTTGAAAGTATATGTTGTATAAACCAAAACTCAAAAAGCCTCCTACATAAGAAAAGATGCATGTCCTCAGCTCATTTGGGAGTTGAAACGTTTAGCTCTGAGAAGGCAGCAATGTTACCACAGCTGATACACAATAGTTATAACAATTGCTAAATCATGGCAAAGTATTAACAATAAGGATAAAAAAAAATATCTGTTTTTGATATTTCCACAAGATCCTCTCTCAAATGAAGGAGAAGTAGGTCTCACCTTCACACGAGATGAGAGGAGACCATGTGGAAATAATAAAAGAAACACTTGTGGAACTATCAAATTCCAAAAAATATACTACCTCCACTCCATAAATATTATATCTCTTGCCTTCATAAACTGAGGGAGCATATATGTGTACCTATATATATATATATATATATACCAATCTCAAGTATGTTATTCTTTCAGTAACTGTACATACCATTAACAAAAGAGGTACATAAAATCCATAACAAAGGACCACATCAGCAAAAAAAATTGCCTCAATTAACTTTACCCCTCCTCGGTGTGCTTAAATATGGATGTGTGTGCCTTTGGGGGTGGGGGAGGAAGAGCTCAAACAGATATGAACACCACAGATATTAGATAGCATTGATATTAAATTACAAAAAAAAATGACGTACATATCAAAGAAGTTAAAGGAACATGTGCAAATAATGTTCATACTTTTCCATTTCTTTTTAAATGTGCTCATTCTCCTGTAGCCTTGCCAACTTTTCTCTGCATACTTGAGGTGAAACCAAATTCGATATGACAAAGAGACAAAAATATATCAATTGAAATCATCTAAATTTCTTCTAAACTCAATCTCAACCAATTCTGTTGCTAACAGTTTGATAAAGAGACCTAAGTTGTGTGTTCCATTTCTCAATAGCAGCATACTTTTTCATCCCCTTCGACCTGCAAGATCGATATTGTGGTGAATAGGGGATATACTATATACACAAGAAATAGTATCATAAATAGGAAATTCACAAAATTTGAGAGATAAAAGATGACCTGTCACCACGCTCCAACAGTCTGTTCACTTGATCAATGTGCCCTTGTATCCGGTTATCCAAAATTAGTGACACCAACAGCTTCTCAACATCTCCCTCAGGCACATTAAGTTCCTGTCAAGAAAAATAAATAAATCCAAGGATTAATATACAAATTATACCCAATTGTAAGAAAACAGAAAACACCTTGACTAAAGCTGAAAGGAGAATAGGAATGCACATTAAAAAAATTCTTCAAAGAACATCTAGTGAAGAAATTACTAGGTATAACTAAATGACAAGGAAATTCTTCAATGCATGTTTACTAAAATTACTTGGTTATCCAAAATGCATACTAGGTAATAACTAAATGACAAAAAAACTATACTTGTTTGTATCCTTCTTTAAAAAAAATAATTTCACACCTAGAATGGTTCTACATGACGGTACTAACTCTGCAACCTATCCTTTTCCTTTAATTATGTTGACATTTCAATTCAAACGCAAAATTGACTATGAGGAGGAAGTCACAACCCTGCCAATAGCCCAATACCAAAGAACAGAAAATCTTAAGTTGTTTACCCTATTACAGGACAGATATAGGGCCCCATAAACATATTCCAGGCCTGAAATTTCCCACATTGCATTTATAAATTATTTATGTATTACGTATGTACAGAGAGAGGGGGAAATAAACTTGTTGTAAACAACTCAATGAAGCATCAAAGATTTGAAGAGCTGAACACTGATGGCCAACTAACAGTGCCTAGTAGGACTTAAAAGATTACGATTGAAATAAATGAAGTTCCTGTAGCTAAAGGGTAGCCAAAGTATGCAACTAAAGGACTTCATACCTTTGATATAAATGGAATCCTGATCCTTGTGTAAGGTTTGATGAGCTTGAGCAAGACTTGTGTTCTGATATTTTTCAGAAGATCTTCAATGTAATTTCTGATAAAAGGATCATCCATAATAGTACTTCTATTACTCTGCAAAGAACCATTTTGCCAACATTGACTTTCTTGAAAAGAAAAAGCACGGAACACTAAATGAATTACTATACAATAAGCTACCAACTTTAACCTTGAGAATTTTCTCGAATTCCAAAATCTCATTCCGTTGATAGGCTGCAATCAAGTTTGTCATGGCCAAAATTTCAGGGTCATTTTTGTATCTGCAAGGTAAGAATAATCAGGTCACTAATGGGGAAAAAAAAAAAAAAAAAAAAAGAATCTACAATCAAAAACCAAATTACGCTGAATAGATAGACTAAAAAAATGAAACTTACGGCTTTGCTTCCTGTCCGTCAAATGGATTAACTTCAGATTCCATCAGCATGTTAGCCAGAACCAAGTACCTGTAACATAGAAAAGGAATGCAAGACACAGAGGGCAAAAGGGTTAAACACATAATTTTTCACCCTTGAAAGAGGGACTTAATTTTTCACCCTTTAAAATGGGTTAAACACTTAGTTTTCCACCATCCGTTTTCCTCGTCAATAAATTATAGTAGGAAACTTTGGAACATCTCCATGATGACCACTAGATGATCATTTTTATTGAAAGAAAACTTGTGTGTTGTCTGCTTGTTCACAATTACAAGCACCCATGACCAAACCACTTGCACAGAGGTGCACACAGGCATAAAAAAGACGTGCTCTAACAATTACACCTACTAACAAAAGTAGGTGTGACATAAATGATGAAATTATATGTTTAGACATACTTCAGACATTGGATACGCCGCTGATTCCCAGCTTCATCATAATTCTTAAAAGCTTCAAAAAAGTCGGTAGCTGCTTCGGCCCACTGGCGCTCTGCCATATGCATTTTACCACCACACTCATGGATTATTCCCATTATTCTTGGATGTGGTATTGCTGATTTGATTGTAAGCGCTTTTTGGTACAGTTGCTGTAATGAATTCATGCATCGTTAAAAAATAATACAAAATACATACACATTAACATGAAAAAAGATGGAAATTTTTGAAACAAGAAAAGCTTTGCAAAATCAACAAATCAGTAAGATAAATCCAATCAAGCACTGCATTTAGTATAATAAAATTGTATGGCATATAGACAGACGATTCATTAAATCATGTAATATACAAACAACAAAGTTAGTTAAAAATCAGTTAATGGACAATATGACTCCATGAACAACATGTCTTAGAATATCCTAAAACATGTGCCCCATATATCCCATGTAAGCTTAACCCCAAAAATACATGAGTATTTCCTTGATTAGAATATCCAGTTTCATTCATCCCTTCAATTGGTAAGAGGAAGCAATAAGCATGCATGGAGAAAAATACCATTCTTTCTTTGAGAAACAGTCCATAATTGCCATTTGAGTCTAGTTTGTATGAATTCTGCAGTCTTCTTCAACTCAAAAACATCTCTTTTAAATCTCCACTTTTTTTATATTTGTTTATAAGCCACCATAGTGCAGACAATTTCAAAAGTTTCACACACTACAAGATAGTTTAGGAGGAGAGGGAAACTGTCTCCTGTCAACCCACATGGCAGCAATACCGATACAGGTCCATTGTTGACGAGTTCTTTCTTATTTAATAATATCGTTTAAGCCTCCAACTATAATTTTGAAAAATAAGTAAACAATTGACTTTATCTGTCCTTAGGATGTCCTTGTGCAACCAATATTCTTCATTTTAAAAAAATATTTAGATGCTGAAGGAGATGTATTTTGTTCCTCCCAAGTTACGATTCAATATTGATAGTGTAACATCTCAGGAGAATGAATTGACAACAAGATGCAAGCATTTAACACTTCTCACCTTGAGTTTCTTGTTATTTTTGGTTTCAGTGTACATTTGAATCTCAATTGCATACACCTCCAAGAGCTGGGTCCCTTTCTTTTGATCATCACTACCATCCGATTTTTGACAAGATTTGTGGAGTTCCTTCAATATCTGTTAGAATGCATTAAAAAACTGTGGTAGTACACTAGCAATTGAATTGAGACAACTAAGAGCACAACTAAGTCAATCACATACCTTATTCATTCGACCATACTCACCCATGTCAAACCAAATCTTGCAAAGCTTAAGATTCGTCTTAAACCACAACCTCTGTATAAAAGCAGAAAATAATATCACTAGAGATTTTCGCATAATGGATAATTTTGTTGAAAATATACTCAAGATAACCTCGAACCTCATTTTTAGCCTCTTCGAGGGCCTTCAGAGTTGTCTGATAGAACTCCTGCAAAAGCCCAAAGTTCTGGCTAGCTGACCCAGAAATGAAATCCATGATGTTGTTTATACATTTTTCACTATAGTTCCTGGTCACTGCTGATTTGATGTAGGTTAACATCACCCTATAGGCTTCCATCATCTCTTTATACCTCCCTAAACGGTAATGAAGTTTGACAGTCTGTTTAAGAGCTTTAAATCCCCTGTGAAAACAGAAGAAATGAATCATAAATCCACGGTAGACAGACTAAATTGAAGGCTGATTACACAGGTTAAAGGTAGTCAAAGTACAATAGGTCATGATCATGTAAATTATTAGATGCTATATAAAACAGTTAAAACGTAAGGGGCAAAACAAAACAGAAAAAACTTGTCACCACCACTCTGAGGGTTACACCGTGCATTACATGAAAGTATATTTTCTCATGCCACTTGAAGAATATATCATCAGGTATCATCCTGAAAATCACTCAAATGGATATTGGATCCAGGAAAACAATCACTGTTTATGTCTTGTTTAGTTTAGATTTGTACCCCACATTTTATTTCAAATTGCAAGCAAAAAAAGAAAAGAAAAAAGAGATCAGTATAATAGTTGCAGAAAAATCTGACAGGTTTCCACATATTTGGCCAGTCATTGCCAAAAACGTACAAATTATCAAGAATCTTTGGTCACGAGGGAAGAAGATTTGTTGAATGAAATGAAAGAACGCATATGCGTGGAGAGGTGTCATTACTCATTAGCAAATCAACGAGAGGCGGCATGAGCAAGTTTGATGATTATTGGACAACAGTGATGATACAAGAATTTGAATGAATGCAGATTGAGAATTCTTGTTGGTTATAGAAGACTAACTAAACTTTGTCCTTTCATGATAACTTCCAAAACTATCTACATTCTACAGAATATTCCTGTGATTCATAACGCAGGTTACAAATAAGAGAGAATGTATCAACTTAACAGACGCTTAAAAAATTTCTGTCATTTGCTTTATATGAACAGAAAATGAATATAATAGAGTCAATAGACTAACACCTAAAGACTTTTTGGCTATGTTAAAGGAAAAAGAATGAATACAGGCAAATATAAACCTAAAGGCCACAGAAAACTAACATAACAAGATCACATACAGCAGTCAGAACCATGCTAAATTTTAGGAAACGGTCAAAACAAGATTCATTTCTCATGGGGGGAAATCATCTGAACTTTAAACAGTCTTGAGAATATCATCCATGATATCAGGAGCGCAACAAACTATATTGACTGCAAATTAAAATATCAAAAAAAAATCCAATTGATATAAGTGTGTATCCGCATTCCAGTGCAAATTCCATACTTATAAGCTTACCATTCTGCCTTTTCTGGCTCCATCTCAACAACCTCAGCAAAGCCAGCAAGGGCACCCTCTGGATCAGTCTCAACCAACCCTGCCAAATTTTAATAATACAACAGGAATAACCTCCCAAAGTTCATACAAATAAGAATCCTTGAAACATCAGGCCTTTTCAAATGATACTACATATCGCAGCTATCAAAACTTTCCAGTAGAATTACTCCAAAAAATCTACGATATAGATTTTAGAAAGACATTTCCATCATAAGCAAATTAAAGAAAATAAGCAGGGTGATAAAAATAAAGGTATCACCCTTTAGGATGAAACTCATCCCACAGTATATTAGCAAATCCCTCAATTATGAGTGACGAGCTGCCTAAATATTTGTTCACATATTGTGCCTTTTCCTCCTTATTACTGACTCCAAAAGAATGGTCCAAACCTGACAAAGATGTGCTATGTCTTTTCAATGGCTCCTTAAGTATATATCAGGACAGGATGAGGAAACTCCATGAAGAATAACAGATCTAATTATCCTTAATATAGTGATTGCAAAAATAAAATTACACTCAATTGAGGCTGCAAAACTATAAGATTTCAAGTTAAGATTCACCTCAGAACATACACTATCTGAAATTGAGGACAATGGTGTTTTGACTTGTGAGGGTTCACACATAAGTAAATTACAAAAATGGAAGACAGAAGTGTAAGCACTTTACAAAGCACTCCCTCTGTCCAGCTTTACTTGACCCCTTATTGTAAGATTGTCACTTTACTATAAGTCAAAATAAAAGAATCCTAAAGTAGGGATTACTAAAGGCTTATTTTGAAACTCTACATAACTTTCTACACCAATTTGATTGTTTTCTTAAATTGTGAAAAAATCAAAGTTGGACAGTGCGTAATATTTTAAAATAAGCAGTCCTTATCAGAAAATGGCAGTGCTAGCAAAACATGGAAAACCCATTCTATGAGATATTTTAGGGTATATGCAATAAATTGAATTTTCCCTTGAAGAAGGGTAAACAAAATATTATTCAACATATTAAAAATATAAGAAATAAATTGATGACCATAAACTTTTCCTAGTACTAAATGCTAAATGAAGGCAACAAGTTTTCTTTTAGAATGAAATCACCTTATGTTTCATTCATCAAACCAATGTTATCTGAAACGTGTTACTTATGTATCAGTATGCGGTACGATTACGGGTACGCGGTACGCCGTACGCTACATAGCTAAAAATCGATACGTTAGGATATATTTATATAAGTTCATATAATTAAGAAGTTGATTGTTTTATAAATATTTTAGTACAAATGTAATTTTTGAGCAACAAATAATGTTATAATATTGATATTTGTCCAATTATAGTTAAACAACAACAAAAAAAATCGTTATGCTAAATTTAAAGTATTGGTACATAAGAGTACTCTGGGTACTTTTATGTACTAATACGTGGTACGCTAGGTCTATGAGAGTATCTGGTAACTCTGCATCAAATTAATCAAAGGAATATATTCAATAAAAATTATTTGTTGTTTTTCTTTACATGACATTCATATAGTTGGTATATTATTTGTGAAAATTCACACAAATATCCTAAAAAGCATCGAGAGGAAACAGAAAATGAGTACAAAACGATAGGTAAAATTGGATACATCAATTTCCAAGCTGTAAAATCGAAAGGGAAGGAACTATTAATTTAATATATAATATTATATATTTTATATTAATTACATAAAAAGTTATGTACATTTCAATCAATAGGTCACATATGCCACTACCCAATGTCTACCGTAATTCAGTTGTAAGAAGGTCACTGTCCACTTAACAGTTTGGGGAAAAAGAAACTAGTGCTCACTTAGTAAATACTCAGCATTTAGCATGTACCCAAATAAATCTACTGAATGAGAAAGAGGGAGAAAGAAAAAGACAATGCAAAAACCAGAGCTCTTTATTGTTTCTTGGTCAGGGTAGGATGCATTCCATCATTTCACCACAGTTTCCAGCCATCAAATTTTTTTTTTAATTTTTTTTTGGGGGGGTATCGCCTCAGGAATGATTCACTGACATTTCCAATTACCAAAACATCCCTTCAACACAGTTCGTGACCTTGCTATCAATTCCATGCCACCAATCACACACCGTATATATAAATGCCACCAATTTTTTCTTGGTTACTTTGATGTGCAAATTGCACTTATGTTTCAGTGAAACTCAACTACATGCTCACTTAGCTATTTGAATAACATGATTTTTGAGTGCAAACGAATCAGATCCAGTTTCCAATTTTATAAGTTACAACAGCTTGTATAAAGCTTCTAGTTCAACATGAAAAAACAACATTGTTCCTTCTTCTGATTATTACAGCATAACAATCAAAAGGGCATCTCTGAATGTATAAATTTGTAATTTTTTCTTTAAGTCTGAATGAAAATCCGGGTAATCTTGCAGAAGAAGCAAAGCCAGACCATCCAAAACATGTCTAAGCATATAAAAGTATATATAAAAAATAAATTGTCAATTAAACTAGAAAGGAACAAATACCTTTTGAGTTGTAGTATTGATTCTCAATGTCGACATCCTGCTCTTCGGGCTCCTCTTCCGAGTATTCAAATCCATAATCCTCCATATCAGCATCTACAAATAAATAAATACACTCTCAAACCCTTACTTTACAGTGCTGCTTCATGCAATACTAATGGCTTTTGTGCTACTTAGCATTCACTTGAAATTGCACTATAAGAGAATAACTTGAAAACCTTAAAACACAAATTCAGAGCTCACTTAGTGACTAGGGGAAAACCCCAAAACTTACATTAAAGTTGGAAAGGGACTTCGATTACTCGTAATTGCAATTTTCTCAAACTAGCAGGGAAATTGATTAATTTTCTGATAAAACAACGACGGAACTAACAAATGATCATAAAGGGGAAATAAATTATTCTAACCTGAACCCATGATTACTAGAGGACGATGATGATTATCAGAGGGTTGTCGATCTTCGGAAATAGTACAGGATTGCCTCTTCGGATTTCTAATTAGGTTTTTGTTTTATGTGCTCAATCCTTGTGGTAATATCAGTGAAGAAGCTCTTGAAGTACTTTACCTTTCCATTAGTGCCAGCCCATATAATTTGTAGTTGGGAAATTTTTAATAAATATCCATAATTTACACATTTTTTGCACTTGGAACCTTTTCACTGGATTTTTTGTAATTTTAGTAGAGCTATATTATACAAACCATTTAAATTACAATATTTGTGGTAAATTGATACGGTTAAAAAGGTGGTGTTAATTTATGTCTAAATGTCTTTTAATTCATTTGTCTCTAGATAAATTTTGTTTGGTAAAAAAACTTTAGGCTCTTATGTCTCTTAACTATTAAGTTGTCTCTTAATAGTTTATTTAAAATTTATAGATAAAATAGTCTCAATAAATATTATACTCCTTTACTTTCAAATTTTAAGATCATTCAAATAAAAATTTTAAATAATTCGATGGGTTAAAATAATAAAATAATGTCATTAATATTGTTTTACACTTTTTAGTTATCAAACAGTTTTTAGATTAAAATATTATTTTATTCGGATGATCTAATTAATTATTCAGATTTTAATTATTCAGTTTTATCAAACACTGTCGTAATCTTTAGGTATTTTCATTTGGGTTGGTTTATTTGAGTCATTTTAAGTATTTGTTGTTAACATTTGATTTATGAAATTATATTATATTTTTTTTAGAAAAAGGGGACTTTGCAAAAATAAAAATAAACAACTTATAAAATGCTAATACAAAACCCAAACGAGTGGTCAAATGATACAGCTAATCTATCTTTAAGTGAGAGCTTAAAAGTTTAACCTAGTTAAAATCACATTTAATTGCCTTAAAATTGAGATTTGCGTAATGAAGTGATGCATAATTGAACTTCTAATTATTACAAAATTTAAGATTTACATAATGAAGTGATGAATAATTGAACTGATTTCATGTCGTGAAAAATTTACTAATTTGATTTACGATAATTAATAATATATTTTTAAATTACAAAACACTCTTCAAGATTAAGAAAAATTAGTCGTTCATGATATTTGTGGGAATCATTACTCTTAAGTAATTATTATACCCGATCGGTACATTATAATATTATTATTTGACTCAATTCTTACTTGTCATCAAAATAATGAAATAATTTTTCCGCTATGAAAAGAGTAATTAAAGGTATAATTTTTTGTGTCCCCAAAAATGTTATAAAGTACATAAAATGAATGATAAATATATCATCTATTAGTATAAAAAAAATAAAATATTAATTACTTAATATAATATTGTGAAATAATCAAATAACTAAAATATATTTAAATTTTTTTATTCTTTTTTTATTTTAATTTTGTTAATACATGCAAAAATTAAGACGAAAGGAGTATAAATTAACGCGTGTTGAGTGCTTTACTAACTGTCATGTCACATTATGAGGATGATTTTTTTTTAAATATTTTTACGTGATCTCTCTCACATGAATTACATATGAGTGAGTTTTAGTGTCTTACATTCATGATATAAGAGAGACTAATGTGGAAATATTATTTTATAAAAGACAAAATTATGTATTTCACCACTATACTCGGTAAGTTTTATTTAATACACTACTGAACTTTTAATTTTTTAAATTACACCACTGAATTAATTATTATTTTACAATTAAACCATTAGTTAAAAAATTTTGATGACGTTAAAAAAATATTGTATATGTATACCGACGTGGCAAAAAAATAAAAAAATATCGGCGTGGCAAAAAAAAAATAAATAATACTCATTTTAAAGTTTTAAAAATAACAAAAATATAATAAAATAAAGCAGATTTTTAAAACATATAATTTTTTTAAAAAAAGCTTTTTTTAAAAAAGATTTAAAAAAAACAGATTTTTTTTAAAACAGAATTTTTTTAAAATCTGTTTTAAAAAGCTGTTTTTAAAAAATCTGTTTTTAAAAAAAAAAATATGTTTTTAAAAAGTTCCGTTTTTAAAATTTTATTTTTAAAAAAGTATATTTTTAAAAAATCTGTTCTTTAAAAAAGTTCCGTTTGTTTAAAAAAGTATATTTTTTAAAAATCTATTTTTTTAAAAGTTACATTTTTTAAAAAGTATATTTTTAAAAAATTTATGTTTTTTAAAAAGTTCCGTTTTTAAAAAATTCTATTTTTTAAAAGTATATTTTGTAAAAATCTGTTTTTAAAATTCTGTTCTGTTTTTTTAAAAAGTCTGTTTTTAAAAAATCTGCTTTTTAAAAAAATCTTTTTTAAAAGTCTGTTTTTAAATAAAATCTGCTTTTTAAAACAGCTTTTAAAAAAAAACAGATTTTAAAACAGAATTTTTAAAACAGTTTTTTTAAAAAATCTGTTTTAAAAAATCTTTTAAAAATAATTATGTTTTTAAAAAAAAATTATATGTTTTAAAAAATTCTGTTTTATTTTATTATGTTTTTGCTATTTTTAAAACTTTAAAATGAGTATTATTTATTTTTTTGCCACGTTAGTAATATTTTTTTAATTTTTTGCCACGTCGTACCATACATATGATATTTTAACGTCTGTCAAATTTTTTTAACGGAATGGCTTAATTGTAAAATAATAATTAGTTCAGTGATGTAATTCGAAAAATTAAAAGTTCAGTAGTGTATTAAATAAAACTTGCCAAGTATATTGGTGAAATACATAGTTTTGCCTCCAAAAAATATTTACATATTTATCTTTAATATTTATTACCATGAAATCTTTAAAAAAATTCATTATGTTTGACCTTAGTTACATGAACTTAATTTCAAATTATTTTCCTTGAAAATAATAAAGGCATAAACAATAATTAAATTAAAATATTGATGTCACATCCCAATTAATAATACTTGAATCTATGTCAAAATATTCAACCCGTGATTATCCAAATTAAGTTTTGTTCATATGAACACTTTATTTATGCTTTATTATACACATGTCAATTCTCCTTCTTATATTACTTGTAACTAATTGTGGGTTAATGAATGTTTAAAAATAAAATAGACCACTTAAATATATTAACGTTGGCTCACAACCTTTTTTTTGTCCTTATATGCTAAATATATATAATTGATATGTAATCTTCAAATTAATTGTGTTGCTAACATTTTATGAGGGATATATTTACAATCCGCTTCTCCAGCGAATTGAAAGAGAACAAACCGGCTGTAACGACGGTTTTTTCCTTCGCTATAGCATAGAAAATTGATTTTTATGCTATAGCGACGGAAAATTGATTTCCTCTATAGCATGATTCCTCCACAAAACTTTAACTTGTGGTATGACCTTTGCGCGTAGGACATGCTCCTTCCTATCCAAGATCTTGACAGGTACCTCCTCATACGTTAAGTCTTCGGCTATCTCGTCCGGTTCTAACTCTATAACGTGGTTCGGGTCTTTCACATATTTACGAAAGATGAGATATGTGAAACACATTATGAACACGAGACATACTCGGAGGTAACGCGAGTCTATAGACTACATTTCCTACTCAATCGAGAATTTGAAATGGACCAATAAATCGTGGATTAAGCTTTCCTCTCTTCCCAAATCTTGTAACTCCCTTCCATGGAGCAACTTCGCAATAATACATGATCCCCTACACTAAATTCCACGTCCCTTTCGATGAAGATCCGCATAACTCTTTTATCGATCTTGTGCTGGTTTGTAGCACGTTGTCGAATCATTTGGATCTTTTCCGTAGTAATATACGTACTAACTTTCGGGTCCCAACAAAGTGTTGCTTCACCCACCTCGTCCCAACATCTTTGGAAGCGACACTTTCGGCCCATATAATGCTTCAAATGGAGCTACACCTATACTTGCCTCGATAAGCTGTTGTTGTAGGAGAATTCCACCAATGGTAAATACTTATCCTAACCGCCTCTTGAAGTCTCAGGACACGAGTCTTAATAAATCTTCAAGAGTTTGAATAGTCCTTTCGATTGTCCGTCCGGTTTGAGGATGGTATGCCGAATCAATAAATAAATCCGTGCCCATAGCTTTTTGCAAGCTAACCCAAAATCTTGAAGTGAATCTTGGGTCACGATCCAAAACTATGGATCTGGGCATGCCATCTGACCTCACAATCTCATTCACGCACATACTAAAGAAGACGTTCAAGTGAATAAGTCTCCGTGATCGGCAAGAAATGAGCAGACTTGGTTAATCTATCAACAATAACCCAAATAGCATTGATGCCCCGAGAAACCGTAGGAAGACCCGTAACGAAATCCATGGTAATGTGTTCCACTTCCATTTCGGAATCTCAAGTGGTTGCAACGGACCTTAGGTACCGGATGCTCCGCCTTTACACGTTGACAAGTTAAACACATCGAGATAAACTTTGCAATCTCTCTCTTCATATTATTCCACCAAAATGTATGTCGAAGATCACGATATATTTTAGTACTTCCGGGATGGATTGCAAATGGTGTATTGTGTGCCTCCATCATAATCTTGTACTTCAAATCGTAGTCGTTAGGAACACAAAGTCTAGAGTGGACTCAAGTATTCCTTCTTCATCAATTCTCGCCAGGAATAGCTCCTTCTTGTACTTTCTTCTTCATATACGCATCGACCGGATTGGGTGGCAAGCAACCTTAACTTTTTCTATTAAAGTTGGCTCTACGCGATACTTGACATCATCGCACTTTTCGTTCCTCGCATATGATCTTCTACTCAACGCCGTTACCACTACGTTCGCTTTCCGGGATGGTATTGAATAGTGTGGTCGTAGTCTTTCAATAGCTCGAGCCAACGTCATTTGCTTAGCATGTTGAGTTCTTTTTGAGTGAAGAAATATTTAAGGCTTTTATGGTGCGAATATATCTCCACTTTCTCCCCATATAGATAGTGCCTCCATATCTTTTTTAGAACGATCTTGTTGCGCTAACTCTAGATCATGAGTAGGATAATTCCTCTCATACTCTTTAAGTTGTCGCGAGGCATAGGCTATGACTTTCCCACATTGCATGAGAACACATCCTAACCCTTTGCTCGAAGCATCGTTGTGAGATAACAAATCCATCCGAACCGGATGGTATTGTTAGAACAAAAGAAATAAGTCTCCTCTTAAGCTCTTGAAAACTCTTCTCGCATTCTTCGCTCCAAACAAATTTTGTATCCTTCCGAGTTAGTTTGGGTTAATGGAGTATCGATTCGAGAAAACCCTTCCACGAATCTCCGATAATAACCAATTTAAGCCAAAAAACTACGTACTTGATCACCGAAAACGGTTGCTCCAACTTTGTATTGCTTCAATCTTGGCGGATCAACAGATACTCCATGTTTCGACACCACGTGCCCAAGGAATGCTACTTCCTCAAGCCGAACTCGCATTTCTTCAATTTGGCATATAGTTTGTTTTTCACGAAGCCTTTGGAGTACCAAACTTCAAATGGTGCTCATGATCTTCACGACTTTTGGAATATATGAGGATGTCATCAATAAAAACAACAACGAACTGATCCAAATATTCCTTGAATACTCGGTTCATCATATCCATGAAAGCCGCAGGAGCATTAGTCAATCCGAAAAGACATGACTAAGAATTCATAATGCCCGCATCGAGTTCTAAAGGCGGTCTTTGGAATATCCTCGATTCTAATCTTGGTGATGATATCCGAGCGAAGATCGATTTTGAAAAGAATTGTGCCCCTTGCAATCGGGTCAAACAAGTCATCAATACGAGGTGAGGATACCTATTCTTGATGGTGACATGGTTCGATTTCCGATAGTCAATACTGAAAGTCGTGAAACTCCCGTCTTTCTTCTTTACAACAAAAGCAGAGCACCCTGAGGAGATGTCTTAGGGGCCGAATGAAACCGATGTCCAACAATTCACGTAGTTGGACCTTTAACTCTGAAGTTCAATAGAGCCATTCGATATGGGGTTTTAGAAATGGGCTTTGTACTGTGTTCAAGATCAATAAAGAATTCAACTTCACGTTCGGGGTAGGCCGGGAAGTTCTTCGGAAAATCGTCCGGAGAAAGTCAATAACAACAGAATATTATTCAAATTTGACGTGTCTTTATTCAAATCCATAACATGGGCTAAGAAAGCTTGACATCCGCTTTTCAATAAGCGAATAGCTTTATGATTAGATATGACGGTGATTGATTTTAATGGTTTAGTTGCTTGAATTCGCACAACGGGTTGGTTAGAATATGAAAACTAACAACCTTACGAAAACAATCAATTTTGGCATGATGAGTAGTTAACCAATCAATCCCTAAAATCACATCAAAAGCAAGTATCTTTAAAGAGATAAGGTCAACGGGTAAGTAATGGTGCCAACTTGAATCAAACAAGATTTATAAGCGATTGGATGTGATGAAAGTTTCTCTAACTGGAGTTTCCACATATAGGTCAAAGTCTAATTTCTCTTGAGTCAAGTTTAAGCGTTGAGCACATGCAAGAGAGATAAATGAATGGGTAGACCGGTATTAAGTAAGGTATAAACTTCGCAAGAATTTATAAATAGCTTACCCGTGATCACCTCGTTTGGGTTCCTCGCATTATGACCGATCACAACAAACGCTTTCTTCCGGAATCGTTGACTTTGACTTTTCGGGATAGTCTTTTGAGTCACCGCCTCCCCATGAACTAGGTTTCGCGCATTACCGCATAATCTCGAGAGATATGTCCTTCCTTTCCACAATTATAGCATACCTTGAACTGTTGTGGACAGTTTGGACTGATATGTCCCTCTTTCCCGCATTTATAGCATATGACCGGTGGTCGTTCTCCTCCCTTAGATCCAGTTGCTACTGGCGCTGACGTCTTCACATGGTCGTTGTTGAATCTCCTCTTTTTAAAATCTCTTCCCGACTCGCTTCTTCTATTTTCATGGCCACGATTACCACCAGAGTGGTTAACGTCTTTGTCTGTATTCTTCTTTCTCCATTTGGTTATCGTTATTACGATGACTGCTTATCTTTGGTATGATCCCTGGTTATGGTCCCTCGGTTGAACGTACTTTCGTTATCTCGCTCTAACAAAATGAGCCCAGTGTGACAACATCCGAATAGAGAGAAAATTTATGAGAAATGAGATCTTGGCGTATCGGGTTTCAAACCTCTAAGAAACATCGCGTCATACGTTCCTCATTCTCCACCAAATGAGGTGCAAACACGGATAACTCGCAAACTTTGCCTCGTCTTTGAGACCGTCGTGTTCTTTTGCTCTAATCGATGAACTCCACTTCCTTCATATGACGAACACTTTCGGAAAGTATTTGTCATTAAATAGTTTCTAAAGCGTTTCCCAAGACATCTTTGAGTGTAATTTGGATGGGGTACGCTTCACGAACTCCCACCATTAGTCCGCCTTTCGCCACGGAACATAAAGGTGGTGAATGGAACCTTACATTCCTCTGTGCATCCCAAGACATCGAATATCTTGGTAATTTGCTTGACCCATGTTTTCGCTTATGATCGGATCTGGCTTTCCCTTAAATTTCGGTGGTCCCAACTCTTTGAAGCGCCATTTGTGATAACCCGTGAATTGCTATCATTTCCTCCTGTATTTTGAACACGAGTCTCCTCGTCTCGATTTTGCATGAATCGCAAAAAGCTTCTAAACATCCCCTCGTTCATCATCGCTTTCGGTGGTGTTGTTCACGGGAAGAACATTTCCGACTTGTTCAGACGTTCTCCTCGTTGGTGAGTCTGAGCGTCTCCACGGTCTCATTTCCATCATTAATATTCTCAAACGACATTCTCAACATCGCTATAAAACAAGGGTTAATTAAGGAAATCAATATATCACATAATATCCTTATATCTTGACCAACTAAAAAAAATAAGCTTAGGTAGGACACACTAGCGAAGAAGGATTTACTCTCTCTCCCTCCTAGTTCTATTCCCCGATCTCCGCTGGAGATCATATCCTAAGCTCGATACCATTTGTGTGACGCCCCCAAAATAGGTATACATCACCCATTACGAGTTGTCAATACATGAGTACGTAAACAACTACAACTTTATTATTACAACAAGAAAGCTATGAGTTTGAATACAAATATTATCTTCAGACAATATCTATACTCAAATAAATCCTCATCACATTTATTGATACATTATTTTACAAAAATGGTGAGGACTACTAAACAATTCTTTCTAAAACCTTCATTCCATTCCATACCTTCACTCGTACTCGCTTATATTCTCGCCTCCGAGAAGAAAAATGGAACAAAAAAGGAAAAGGGTGAGCTCTAACTAGCCCAAGTAAAGAATATTATGACTAAGATAATATACAACAAATTACCGTTAGTCTTCAACAGGGGAAAAATCTAATAGAATACAATAGACAACAAATTTTAAATCAATATTTCAAGCGGAAATAATAATTCATTAGAAGAGTTAAGTAGAGAATGCAAACTACTATCTTCTATGTATGAATTTAAAAGTTCATCGTCTATCTTTTATCCCGTAACATCAATCAATATACATACGGAATCAAATATTCATTTTTTGCACTACGGGTGCCAAAGATATTCATCATTAGTCGTATTTCATCTAAACACACTATTCATCTTTGCACTACTACCAAAGATATTCTTCAGAAATCATTCATCTTCGGTGACTCTGAAGCCAAAGATATTCAATAATATCATCATTTAAGACCGAGGATGATGAAAATATTTTTAAAAAAGCGAATCCGGTGAAACAAAATGACAAGGATTAAGGATTAAGGATTCAGTACTTTGTTTTATCCATGTTCAAAAAATACCTCAAAAATAATCATAGTGGTGTAAAATTCAAGAATGATCAAAACATGGATACAATCAAAGCTAGTATCCCGAATAGATATTTTGGACAAAAGAAGAAATTTTATTTTTCGATTGAATAGTGCCAGTATCACGTGAATAGTAACTCGACACCAAAAGATAGAAATTTCCCAAAAAAACATTTTCACGCCTCATGAATAGTACTCGTGAATAGTAACTTCGTGAATAGTAACTCATGAATAGTAACCCAGACATGATAAAGTTCCAAATTTGATAAAAGTTCCAACTAATATTTCAAAGATAATGATATTGAAGAAATAATATCATTTGAGAAGAAAATAACATCCCTACCTCGAAGATTAGTACTTACTTATTTGGAATCTAGGGTATAGTTATAATAAACCCCAAAATAGGTTCATTCCATCCAACCCATTTCGAGTCGCCAAATATATGGTACGAAAAACAACTACAACTTTATTACAACAATTGTCGTGTAAAATACAACAACACATATCTTTGTGAGTTTGGATACAAATATATACCAAATCAGTAAGACGTCACAATGACACCTTACATAAAGGTATAGTCAAAAAATTTTAGAAATTAGAATCTTTGGGAAGTGCTCAAGAAACCTTCATACATGGGAGGCCATGCTTTTAGGTTATGGTAGATATCATATGGCCATTGAATTATCCTGGTCAATCTAATAAACCCCCAAAAGAAAAACGAGAAGATTACTATCATATTCTTCCCAATGGTGAGCCTTCTCTTGACATATCATTATCTCCTTTGTCTCTAATTGGGTATTATACTCCAAACAAACACCAAGATTATATAGGTAGTGCTTGTAAATATACGACAAGTGGATGAGCACAACCATGTCTTATGATAACACGAGGTTGTATGTCATTAGACATCTTGTATGATAGTGACAAAACACCCTTCCAAGTTAAATTCACCTCACCCTCAACATCTATAGACCACCAATCTATTCCTCATTATCCCCATTCGACCCGACTACACTTTTATTACACGAAAGAATTGTGAAACAAAAGGGTGAACAACTAGCTACTCAAGAAGAATATTATGACTAAAGATAAATAAATTATCAATAGTCTTCATCGATAATAAATCGAGATTTAAAACATATGGTAGATGATAAAACTTTTCAACCATAGTTGCATTGAATGAAGCGATCCATTAGAAGAGTCAAATAGACTATAAAGTCTATTGTCTTCTCCATGTTAAAATCCACCAACAATGTTTTATCCTCGTAACATCAATCAACAATTCATCCCACAATCACGTGTATAACTCATAATCATAATTGTAGTTCTAAATTCCTTTCCTCATCCAAGACAAAGATAATTTTCATCACTTGTCTTTACCGAAACATCAAAGATCATGGTTATACCAAATCACGGTTCTGCTCATAATCATACTAATAAATTCATCTTTTTACCACGGGCCAAAGATATTCATCAACAGTTCATCTTTACACTACAAAGCTAAAGATATTCAACAACGGGTCATCTTTGCATTACAAGCCAAAGATATTCATCGATAATTCATCTTCAGACTTCAAAGCAAAGATATTCAACAACAGGTCATCTTTGCATTACAAGCCAAAGATATTCATTAATAATTCATCTTTACTACAAAGCTAAAGATATTCAACAACGGGTCATCTTTGCATTACAAGCCAAAGATATTCATCAATAATTCATCTTTGCACCACAAATTTAAAGATATTCAACAACATGGTCATCTTTTGCATTCAAGCCAAAGATATTCATTAATAATTCATCTTTGCACTACTGAGCTAAAGATATTCAACAACAGAGCCATCTTTGCATTTCGAGCAAAAGATATTCATCAATAATTCATCTTCAGACTTCTTGGTTAAAGATATTCATCGGTTAGTAAGTATTCATTTAAACACTGTTCATCTTTGCATTGATTTTATCCACGTCAAAAATACCTCAAAAATAATCATAGTGGTGTAAAATTCAAGAATGATCAAAAACATGGATACAATCAAAGCTAGTATCCAAAATAGATATTTTAGGCGAAAGAAAAATTTTCATTTTTAGGTGAATAAGTCTTAAATTGATTCGTGAATAGTCAGTATCACGTGAATAGTAATCCGACACCAAAAGATAGAAATTCTAGAAAATCATCCACCAAAAATCATCCACCCACCAAAAATCATCCATCTTCCCCAACAACCAAGAGTGGGGCCCACTCAATTCTAGAATTTTCCACCAAAACCTAATTTCCGAATCAGTTACCTCTTAAAATTCATAACAAATCATACGTTCATTTTTAACGGTTCAAAATTTGTGGACATATACTCAACTTATATATGTATAACATATCCAAAATTACAACGATCCAACGGTCGGATCAAAATTTATAACTCACGCATAATATAGTGAAGAACATTGATTTTTCGGACTATTAGTCCTTGGACGATTTCATTCAAAATTTCACCACGAAATATCTACAAAGAATTTTTGGGTGATTCAAATTTCTCTGATTAGCTTACTTCTAGGGCTTTCTTTTGATATATGGCTCATCTCTTAACTCATTATACACAAAGAGTTATGGATTTTACAAAATCAAGTAATAAACTAATTTTTACGAAAATCCCATACTTTGTTCTCCATTTCGACAAATCTTGATAAAACACCTCATCATTAATTCCTTCACTTATAACCACATAAATAAATCCATCATTTATATCCACATCAAATAAATATTTTCTTATCATATGAATCAATAATTAATTATTCACAAATAATATTACGAATCACATTTATGATGACCGGTAGTTCTAGGAAAGAGGGGGCTTTCAATAAGAATTTCTCCTTCTTGGCGGCGCAATTAGGTGACCAAACCTCTCCTCGAGCGAACTTTCTAGACATTGCCACTAATGCTATCTAATAATATTATTCAAATAATATGAATTATTGATCCGATAATGGGAAATAATGCGTTGATAATTATTGAACAACAATAATATAAAATATCAACACAAAGACAATTATTGAATCAATAAAATAAAATATTGAGCGGTAATTCTCGTAACAATTATTGAGTAAGTGCCTTTCACGTAAGAATCAATAATGGAAAAAAATATCTTATGTCAATCTGGTGTCTTCATGTGCAACAACGCGTATTACTTTACTTTACCAATAGGGTATTCCAACAAATGTTAGCAGAACGATTACTACAGATTATTTATAAAAACTCAAATTTGTCGTTTTCTCCATCCAAGCGAGTTATTACATTATGGGCCCACAAATGATCTGTGTGAGTAAATCTGAATATTCTCCAAACGGAAAGAATATTCCACGACCAAACGAATATTCCCAAACAACAATAAGTATTTTATAGCCACTTTTATTTTGAAAAATTTCATATATCACCCTTAACTTTAACCTTTTATCAATTTAACCATTTCTTGAATAGAAAAATTGAATACTTTTATTTCATAAAATTAGGGGTCTTACATTTTGTTGTACCATCGAGAAGTGTTATTCTTTCTTATTCATAAAGAGAACTTACATTATTCCATTCATTATTATTACATTGGAATAACTTTGTAAAAGTGGTATACCTATACATAACTCGTATATATGATACCCTATACTTACTGGTGAAATCCTTATGTTATTCCATTCTTATTTATTAGTTGGAATAACTCACGTATCTGTGAATCCCCTATACTTGGTGATCTTCTTCTTTTATTCCATTCTCCTATTATTACATTGGAACATCCACATGCATGTGTTTACTGGGACTGGTTAAAATCTTTATTATTATACATTGGAACATCACATGCATGTGTTTTACACCGGACTGGTTAAAATCTTTATTATTCGTTGGAACATCACTGTCATGTGTTTTTTACACGGACTGGTTCCGTCTTTATTATTATTACATTGGAACATCACATGCGTGTGTTTTACAGGACACTGGTTAAAATCTTTATTATTCTGTTGGAACATCCTCACATGCGTGTGTTTTACAGGACACGGTTAAAATCTTTATCATTACATTGGAATATCCTGTCATGTGTGTTTTACACGGATCACGGTTCCATATTTATTATTACGTTAGAACATCACATCGATTGTGAATTTCACGATTTTGGTTCCATTATTATTATTACATTAGAATAACACATCATCTTGCAATCACTGCGTGCGTGGTGATTTCTTTTGTTATTCCATTCTTTATTATACCGGTTGGTTAAAACTTTGACTTCTATACTCCATGAAATTAGTAGAATATCCTCGATATTTGCGTTTCATCCATATCTTTTCATGGAAATATTCTTCGATCATTCTTGAATTTTACTCTCAAAGCGATGTCGTATTGACAGTTTGGATGTTATTAGTTCTGAATAACTTAATTCTTGAACTTGTTTTATTGAATTCATATATCATTGTCATCATCCTCATGTTTATATTTTTTTAAAGTCATCATGGCCTATAGAAAGCGTGGATGGACTTGGTATGATTATGATGAGGATTATTCGGATTGTAATCATGTAGTAGTAATGTTACAAATGATGTGGTAAAAGTCCTCGATGGTAGTAGTAGTGCATTGATGGACGATTGTTGGTATGATCATGACCATTAATGAATACACAACTATTCTTGGCTCGTAGTGCGGGAATAATTGTGGTCGCGATATTAAAGAATATCCATGGTAGTAGTGCGAGGGTGATTCGATGATGTGGATTATTTATTAAAGTCGAGTCTCATTTATAATAAATGATAAAAACCTTTTAAATCATAAAAGATAGTAGATTTTATTTTCTACTTGACTCTTTTAATGGATTGCTTTTGTTCATTGCGAGTTAAACTTGATATTTATTATATTTTATCGGTTTAACAATGTTGAAAGGCTATTGATAATTTATTACGCATTATCTTAGTCATAATATTTCTTCTTTGGGCTAGAATTGAATTTCACCCTTTCTTTCACCATTCTTTTCGGGAAATGAGAACATAAATTTGAGACGAGTCGGGGAGCAGATAATGGTCGAGAGGATAGCATTAGTAGTCCTCACTATTACGTGAAATAGTGTGATAATAATTAATAATGAGGTCTCCTTTTGAGTTTGTATAATATCTAATAAATAATATTTGTATTCAAACTCACGGTTTATATCGTATTATACTGCATGATTATATTAGTAAGTTGTATTTAAATTACGTACCATGTATCATTACCCAAGATGGGTGATGTATCTACCTAATTTAAAAGGCGTCACGGATAACTCTACCATGAAACATAATTTTGTAAAATAAAAATAAAAAATTAGATTTTAAAATGCATATTTAGAATTTGAAATAGTCGAGGAAAAAGAAGAAAATGGAAATAAATGAAATATAAATTTATTGGAGTTTTTAAAAAACGTCTATTACATTAAGATTTAACATTGTTTTTTATTAGAAATTTCTGAAGGGGCAAAAACATGAAAAAGAAATGTTTATATTGAATTTTATTGATTATTAGTGACTAATAAGAATTTTATTTTATCAATCAAACAATTATTCATATAAATAATTATGAATGCGGGGGGCAAAAGCAACTCGAGACGGGGCAATTATATTTATTGGTCAAAGATTATTGCCACAAATAAAATACTACTCCTACTTATAGCAAATGATCAAAGCATGGCAAGGTGTAATAATAACCGGTAAGTGTACTAAAAACATTCTTCCAAACAAGACGTTAATAAATACAGTAATAATAAAAACATATAAGTATCTATTTAATTAAAAATAAAGAGAAAATGAGTCATAATAAATATTAAATTGTTTAAATTTAATACAAAAAATTTATTGAGTATAAAATAAAATTTAATTCTAAGAGTTGAGAGGATTTTGAAATTAGAGTCGTTTGAATTTTTTAAATGAATAATATATTTTGTATATTAATAAAAAATTATAATTTAAATAAATTAGAGTAATTTATAGAATTTTAAAATTTGTTTTCGAGTCAAAAGCCGGAATGGAACTTTTAGTCCAACCAGGAATCGAGCCTTAAATACGGAGCCACTGTACTGAGAAGTTCCAAAGAGCTTTGCACCAAAAAACAAATAGAAGTTCCAAAGAGCTGGAGAGAGAGAGAGAGAGAGAGAGAGACTTGCAGAGCTGAGTGATGTTTTCTGTTGGTGGACGATCTGAAATAATTGAATTTCAACTTCTCTCTCCTTAATGGAAGGTAAAACAGCTTGCCTTCTATCTCTTTTTAAGACCTAAATTCCCGTAATTTGATCATATATCACTCTTTTGGTTCTTAATTTACTGGGTGTATAGTTCGATTGACTTGAATTAGCTGCTACAAAAGTAAATTTGTGTAATTCATCAATTATTTAAGAATTACGTACAGTACCGGAACTGGAATTTATATAAATTGTATGGCTCTCTGTTTTTTGATTAGTTTAGTGTTTGTTGATGTTTAAGTATTGCATGCTTTATTTTTCTGGTGAAGTTCTATCAGATTGTTGGTTATATTTGACATATGTGGGACGTAGTTTGTTTGCTGACATCATTTGAGAATTGCATCTGTGTTAAAATTATTACTTATGGTAAACAGAACACGAGGTTATTCCCATTTCATATCAACAACAATTTTTCAATGTGAGTAGAACTTCAAATCTTCAATAACTTTGATGTAATTTCGTGCAAAAGGATTGTCCATTATGCAGTTGTATATATATATATATATATATATTGCTAGGTGAGCGTAAACAGCGTTGCTATTTTGTTGTTTATTTCTCTCAAGAGAAAATTTAATGGCGTCCTTCATATTGAGTGGGGAACTGTTGAAAAAAGTTTGCATCTTTCCCTTCCTTACTTTTCTATTTTTTGGTTTGAATATCATTTTTATAATTAATATCCTAACCTCTTCTTGTCCATGTCCATTCCGAATAATGCTTGAGCTGACAGAACTTAGTTCAAAAGTCAAAACTACTTCAGTATAAATGTATGACACATTGTTTGAACTCCTATTAACTTATATGTTAAAATACGCTAACGTGTTAGAAGTCACTTCCACTTTTAACTCATATGACAAAGTAAAATATGGTTGATGAGACAATTTCTTAACGTCTACGCTGCCATGTGGAATTATGAAGATACCTCATGAGCTGACACACATCCTCTTGTTTGAATGATTACATGCTTGAGTTGTTGTAAACAATTGCTACTATTAATTTTTAGTTTAGACAGGAGAAAATTTGAGGTGGAGTAAACTTTATACTAGTTGTAGATATATCTGTAAAGGAAATGTGTAAAGCCTTCTTCATCTGCTGCTAATCATACTTAGTCTACTTCTCAGATGGTTACTGCATAAAGAAAGAGAAGGAAGGATATGGTGTTTGGGTGCTTACTCTTTTTTTCTTTCTTGATAAGTTTGGGAGGTTGCTCTTTTGTGCATATATTGGTGTATAAAGTAGAAAAAAAGAAGAGAGTTATGACAAACTACAACTAAAACATAATACTGAAATAAAAAACGCTTATTTACGTGGAAAACCTAGAACGTGAAAAATAACGATTCTTGACGGAAGAAATTCACTAACCAATATGAAGAGTAAAGCAGATGTAAAGCAGATGAGTCTCATTTATATGATAATGAAAAACCTTTAAATCATAAAAGATAGTAGATTTTATTTTCTACTTGACTCTTTTAATGGATTGCTCATTGTTACCGCTAGATTAAACTTGATGTTTATTATATTTTATCGGTTTAACAATGTTGAAGGCTATTGATAATTTATTACGCATTATCTTAGTCATAATATTTCTTCTTTGGGCTAGTTGAGCTCACCCTTTCTTTCACTTTGTTCTCTTCGTGAAATGAGAACATATTTAGCGGGACGAGTCGGGGAGCGGAGTAATGGTCCGGAGGATAGCATTAGTAGTCCTCACTATTACGTGAAATAGTGTGATAATAATTGTAATGAGGACTCCTTTTGAGTTTGTATAATATCTAGTAGATAATATTTGTATTCAAACTCACGCTTTATCGATCGTATTATACCATACGATTATATTAGTAAGTTGTATTTAAATTTTGTACCATGTATCGACTACCCAAGATGGGTGATGTATACCTAATTTTGGGGCGTCGCGGTTGGTATCGAGCTCGAGGATATGATCCTTGGCTAAGATGTGAGAATAGTACTAGGAGTGGAGGCAGGGAATACCTTCGTTAGTATGACCTACCTAAGTTTATGTCTTTATTTTTTATTGGTCGGTCGAATATAAAGATAATTGTTACATGTCAATTAATCTTTTGTTTTATGGCGATATCTGAAAATGACATCCGAGAATGTTGAGAATAGCAATGGAGCCTGAGCGATCGTTGATTCACCACATATCAATAATCGAGGATAATAATGCATCGAGGAAGGCGACAATCCTCTACGAAAACAATAACACCGACCAAATGATGAATGATCAAATGTTCGGAGGCTTTATGCAATTTATGCAACAAGCAAAGTAGAGGCGACTCTGTCCAAAAGCGTAGGTGGAAACACGAGAAAACTCTCGGCGGTCGCGCATTAAACAATTCAAGCTGGGACCACCGGAGTTTAAGGGAGAGCAAAACCACTTACAGCGAAAAGCATGGATAAAGCATATTACCCGGATATTTGATGTCTTGGGATGCTCCGAGGAGCAAAAGGTTCCACTTCACGCCTTTATGTTGCGTGAGAGGCTGATTCTTTGGTGGAAATCGGTAAAAGCGTACTCGACTGTCAGATCAAGATATCTTGGGAGAAGTTCCAGGTCATTCAACGACAAATACTTTCACGAAAGTATTACGCCACATGAAGGAGGTGGAGTTTATCAAGTTGGAACAAAACAATATGGCCGTGTCGCAATACGAGGCAAAATTTACGGAGTTATCACGGTTTTCGTCCCACTTGGTGGATAATGAAGAGAGAATAGCACGAATGTTTTAAGAGGTTTGAAGTCGGAATCGTCAACATCTTATTTCTCATCATTTGTGTTTGTATTCGGATGTTGTAAATAGGGCTCGATTAGTGGAGCGCGATAATGAGTCAGCCTTGACTAAAGAGAAGCGGTAAGCAAAATTATAATACCGGTGAGTAGTCATGAAGCGGTGACAACAAGCGTGGAGGGAATCAACGGGCGGAATCGGTAACCACCGGTGGTAATCGGTACAAAACAATAAGAATGGACATTTCAAGAAAGCGGAGATTCAACAATGATGGAAAAGAGCGTCGACCAAAGACCCGTTGTTAAGGAAGGAGAAAGACCACTATCATATGCTTCAAATGCGGGAAGAGGGACACATCGGTCCGAGGCGTGCCATCGCCGTCAAAAAGATGTTATAATTGTGGAAGAGAAGGTCACTTAGCTCGATTTTTGTCGCCATCAAGACAAATTCAACTAGGATGGAGGCACAAAAGCGTCAGTCGGAAAAGTCAAACCCGGTAGTCTGAGGGGCGTTTGTTGTGGCCTCCGGAGAGCAAGGAACCCAAATGAGGTCATCACGGGTAAGCTTATCATAAACTCTAATGAAGTCTATACTTTATTTGATACCGGTTCTACCCATTCTTTTATTTCTCCTACTGCAAGGCTCATCGATTAAATTTGACTTCGGAGAAATTAGACTTTGACTTATCTGTGGAAACTGGTTGGGAGAAACCTTCATTACATCCATTTGTTTATAAGTTTTGTTTGGTTCAAATCGGTACCCTCACATTATTTACTGTCGATCTTATTTCATTAAAAATACTTGCATTTGGCGTGATTACAAGGATTGATTGGTTAACTACTTATCATGCAAAATTGATTATTTTCGTAAGGTTGTTAGCTTTCATATTCCTAATCAACCTATTATCGCAATTCAAACGACCAAACCATTAAAATCAATCACGGTCATCTCAAGCCATAAAGCTATTCGTTTATTAAAAAGCGGATGTCAAGCTTTCTTAGCTCATATCATGATTTAAACAAAAATAAATCGGTTTTGAGCGATATTTCTATTGTTAATAAATTTCTGACGTATTCCCAGAAGAACTTCTGGCTACCCCAGGCGTGAAATTGAATTTTGTATCGACCTTGAACCGGTACAAAACCTATTTCCAAAGCCCCATATCGAATGTCTCTATTGAACTTCGGGGAGTTAAAGACCCAATCTGCAGGAATTGTTAGACATTGGCTTTATTAAATCTAGTACTTCTCTTTGGGGTGCTCTGTTCTATTCGTGAAGAAGAAAGTTGGGAGTATGCGACTTTGTATTGATTATCGGGAGTTGAATCATGTCACCATCAAAAATAGGTATCCATTGCCACGTATTGATGACCCATTTGACCCGATTTGAGCCAAATTCTTTTCAAAGATTGATCTTCGTTAGGATATCACCAATTGAAGATTAGAATCCCGTGACATTCCAAAGGCGGCTTTCGAGAACTTCGAGACGGGCATTATGAATTCCTAGTCATGTCCTTTGGATTGACTAATGCTCCTGTTGCCTTCATGGATATGATGAACCAGAGTATTCAAGGAATATTTAGATCACTTTGTGGTCGTCTTTATTGATGACATCCTTATTTATTCCAAAAGCCGTGAAGATCGTGAAAGCAACACTTGAGGTGACACTCCAAAAAGCTTCGTGAATATAAGCTTTATGCCAAGTTGAAGAAATGCGAGTTACGGCTTGAAGAAGTAGCATTCCTTGGGCACGTGGTATTAAGTCATGGAATATCATTGACCCAACAAAGATTGAAGCTATTCAAAGTCGGGAACAACCTAAATCGATTGACCGAAAGTACTTAGCTTTCTCGGTTTAAATTTGGTTATTATCGGAGATTCGTGGAAGGATTTTCTCGAATCGCTACTCCATTGACTCGGTGACTCGAAAAGATACAAAGTTCGGTTGGAGGCGAAGAATGTGAGAAGAGTTTTCAAGAACTCAAGAGGAGACTTATTTCAAGACTGTTACGGCAATACCATCCGGCTCGGAGGATTTGTCATCTCTGATGATGCTTGAGCAAAAGGGTTGGGATGTGTTCTCATGCAACATGGAAAAGTTATAGCTATGCCTCATGACAACTCAAAGAATATGAGAGGAATTATCCTACTCATGATCCGAGGTTAGCATTTATTATCTTCTTGACTTAAAATTTGGAGGCATTACTTGTATGGGAGAAAGTGAAAATCTTTACGGATCATAAAAAGCCTCAAATATTTCTTCACTCAAAAGGAACTCAACATGCGACAAACGACGTTGGCTTGAACTATTGAAAGATTATGATCATACCATCCAATACCATCCCGAAAAGCGAGCGTGGTAGTCGACACATTGAGTAGAAGATCATATGCAGTCGAGTGCGTTATTGTCAACGCAAAGGCCCATTTTGTGTGACTTGCAAAGGATGGAGATAGAGTTAAAGACTCTGGGGACGCGTGTGATGATAGCGAATATCTGAGTAGAACCGACTTTTTAATCGATAAAGTTAAAAGTCGCTCAAGCTACGGACTGGACCTTGATGCGTATGAGGAAGAAAGTGCAAGAGGTGCTATCTTAGGAAGCAAGAATCGATGAAGAAGGAATACTTGAGTCAACTCCGGACTTTGTGTGTTCTAACGACCACGATTTAAAGTATAATATCATGATGGAGGCGCACAACACACCATTTGCAATCCATCTTGGGAGTACCAAAATGTATCATGATATTCGCCATACATTTTGGTGGAGAAATATGAAGAGAGAGATAAGCGTATTTGTTTATCTCAAGGTGTACAACTTGTCAACGAGTTAAAGCGGAGCATCAAGTACTTAAAAAGGTCCATTGCAACCACTTGAAATTCCAGAATGGAAGTGGGAGCACATTACCATGGATTTAATTCTTAGGTCTTCCTAAGGTTTCTCAAGGCATTGATGCGATTTGGGTCATTGTTGATAGATTGACCAAGTCTGCTCATTTCTTACTCGATCGAGAAACTTATACACTTGAACGTCTTGCTTCGTATGTACATAAACGAGATTGTAAGGCGCATGGTATCGCCGGTATCCATAGTTTCCGATCGAGACCCAAGATTCACTTCACGATTTTGGGTTAGTTTGCAAAAAGCTATGGAGCACGGACTTACGATTTAGCTCGGCATATCATCCTCGGATGGACGGATGATCGGAGAGGACTATTCAAACTCTTGAAGATCTATTAAGACTACTGTGTCCTTGATTTCAAGGGAGTTGGGACAAGTTCTTACCATTGGTGGAGTTTTCCACAACAACAGCGATTATCAAGCAAGTATTGGCATGGCTCCATTCGAAGCGTTGCATGGAAGAAAGTGTCGTTCTCCGGTATCTTTGGGATGAGGTGGGTGAAACAACGTTGTTGGGGCCGGAGTTGAAATGCGATATGACTACGGAAAAGATTCAAACGATCCGACAACGTATAAAAACCTCACAAAATCGACAAAAGAGTTATGTTGATCTTCATCGAAAGGGCGTGGAATTGATATAGGAGATCGTGTGTTGTTAAGAGTTGCTTCGTGGAAAGGAGTTACAAGATTTGGAAAAGAGGAAAACTTAATCTCGATTCATCGGTCCATTTTAATCCTCGATCGAGTAGGAGCGTGATCTATAGACTCACTCTACCGCCGAATATGTCTCGTGTTCATAACGTTTTCACATATCCATGTTACGTAAATATGTGAAAGACCGAACCATATTATTGAGTTAGAAGCCGGACGAAATAGCGGAAGATTTGGCGTATGAAGAGGTTCTGTTCAAATTTTGGATAAGAAGGAACATATTCTACGCTCAAGGTTATACCTCAAGTCAAAGTTTTGTGGAGGAACCACGATGTTGAGGAAATGACTTGGGAGTTAGAATCGAAATGAAATCAAGGTATCCTTACCTCTTCGACATACCAGTGTCGTATTCTAATTTCGAGGGCTTAAATTTCATGAAGGAGGTTGTAAGACCCGACTTTTATAAATAAAGATGAATTTTCTATAAATATTATTTTTGAATATTATGGAATAAATTGATATAATGTTATAGTTGTGGGTAATATTTATAAATTTTGTAAAGTATGCAAATGGTTATATTATATTCGATTGGTGGGGAATATTAGGTTTTAGGGAATATTATACAACAACTCAATCTTGGTGGACCCACAATGTAATTATTATTATCGGATTGAAAGCGTCAAAAATATTTTATTGAAATAACGGCGGAAGTTTTATCGTTGATCTTGTTGAACTACTCGGTAGTAAAATACGATGTCGTGTGGTTGCATAGTAGCACACGGTATTGATTATTGATGCTTATGTGAGAAGTCACTCAGTTTGATTCCATTATTGTCGATTAATAATGTGAGACCCCAGATTTTATCAATAAAGATTTAAATTTTGTTGAAATAATTTTTTTAATATTATGGTGTGAATTTAAGATAATATTATAGTTGTGGGTAGTATTTATAAATTTTGCAAAGTATGCAAGTGGTTATATTATATTCGATTGGTGGGGAATATTAGGTTTAGCGGGGAATATTAAATACAACGGCTCAATCATTGGTGGACCCCTACAGCGAAATTATTGTCGGATTGAAAGCGACAAAAATATTTTATTGAAATAACGGCGGAAAGTTTTCTGGTAGTTCTTGTTGAACTACTTTCGGTAGTAAAAATACGATGTCGTGTGGTTGCATAGTAGACTTGCGGTATTGATTATTGATGCTTATGTGAGAAGTCATTTCGGTTTGATTCCATTATTATCGATTAATAATATGAATTATTATAGCGATAATGGCGTTTTGTTTTATTCGTATTATTATTAGCGTAATAAAATAGAAACATCTTTTATATAAAATAGAATACTTTATTAAAGTTATTACATAAATAGAATATATTATATTTTATTATGCATAGTGTTGCATAGTGTTTTTTTGCATAGTGTTTTGCATAGTATTTACATAGTGTTTGCATAGTAAAATGTTTTTATATAAATAGAATATATTATATTTTATTTAAAAGATTTTTCTTTAAATATGGACCGTCAGATTAAAGTAAATCAATCTGGACCGTTCATGGATTAATTCTTATGCATTCCATTTTCCTATAAATAGAAGCTCATTCCTTCATTATTTTCTTACGAATTCATTGAAACTCAGAGAGAAATTATAGAGAGAAGCTATAGAGAAAATTATAGAAAGAAGAAGAGTATTACGCTACTTCACTACTTACATATTAGGTTCTTTTTTACGGTGAGGGTGTTATTCTTTCTTCTTGAAGAGAACTTACATTATTCCATTCATTATTATTTTGTTGGAATAACTTTGTAAAAGTGGTATACCCTATACATAACTTTTGTATATGCGGCATATCCTATACTTGGTGAAATCCTTATGTTATTCCATTTCTTATTTATTACATTGGAATAACTTTGTATCATGGTTTACCTATACTTGGTGACATTCTTTTTATTATTACATTGGAACATCACATGCGACATGTTTTACACAGGATGTGTGTTTGGTTAATCTTTATTATTATTCATTGGAACATCACATGCGTGTGTTTTACAGGACTGGTTCCGCTTTTTATTATTATTGGAACATCACATGCATGTGTTTTAAGGACTGGTTAAAATCTTTATCATTACATTAGAATATCCTATCTCGTGTTTTACACCGGACCTGGTTCCATCTTTATTATTACATTGGAACATCACTGCCGGCGGTGTGAATTTCACGACACGGTTTAGATTATTATTATTACATTGGAAAAACTTTTGTCCATGCAATCTACCGCATGCGTGGTGATTTCTTTTGTTATTCCATTCTTTATTATACCTGGTTGGTTAAAACTTTGACTTTATACTCCATGAAATTAGTAGAATATCCTTGATATTTGCGTTTTCATCGATATCTTTTCATGGAAATATTCTTACGATCATTCTTGAATTTTACTCTACTGAAAGCAAGTATCATGTTGATAATTTGGACGTTAATAATTCATGGATTAAATAATTCTTGAACTTGTTTTATTGAATTATTATGTCATTGTCATCATCCTCATGTTATATTATGTTATCTTTGGCTTACGTGCATAGATGAACTTAGTATGATTATGACCGAGGATCATTCGGTATAATCATGACTTGATATAAATGATGTGACAAAAAGTCCTCGATGGCTTTATAATGCGGTGATGAATAGTTTTGGTATGATTATGACCGGGGTGATTCGGTATAGTCGTGACCATTGATAATTTGATGAAAATCCTTGGCCAGGTGATGCGGGGATGATTAGATGTGGTGGTTTATTTATTAAAAGTGAGTCTCGTGATAAAAATTGATGAAAACCTTTTAAAACCTAAAAGATAGTAGACTTTATTCTCTACTTGACTCTTTTAATGGGTTCTTTATTCAGCTATGATTAAAGCGGTTGTCTATTGTATTTTATCGGTTTAACATTGTTGAAGGCTAATGATAATTTATTACGCATTATCTTAGTCATAATATTTCTTCTTGGGCTAGTTGAGCTCACCCTTTCTTTCCTTTGTTCTCTTGAGGAAATGAGAACATAAATTTGAGACAGTCGGGGAGCGAAGTAATGGTCGGAGGATAGCATTAGTAGTCCTCACATTTATTACGTGAAATAGTGTGATAATAGTTGTAATGAGGACTCCTTTTGAGTTTGTATAATATCTAGTAGACAAAATTTGTATTCAAACTCACGGTTTATGTCGTATTGTACACTACAGCAGTTATATTAGTAAGTTGTATTTGAATTTATGTACCATGTAAGTGGCGACCCAAGATGGGTGGCGTATATACCTAATTTTGGGGGCGTCACGGTTGGTATCGAGCTTAGGGATATGATCCTGGCTAAGATGTGAGAATAGTACTAGGAGGGAGGCAGCGGGGAATACCTACGCTGCTAGTATGACCTACCTAAGTTTATTTGGTATTTGATTGGTCGGTTAGAGTATAGTGATAATATGTTGCATGTCAATTAACCCTTATTTTGTAGCAGTGTTTGAAAATGGCATCCGAAAGAAAATGTTGAGAATAGCAATGGAGCACGGGAGGTATTGATTCTCCACGGATCAATAATCGAGGACAATATCCAACAGGATGGCGATAATCCTCCACCATAAACAACAACGATCGATTGATGAATGACCGATGCGTTTAAAGGTTTTAGAATTCATGCGACATCGGAAAGCGACTCGCATCCAAAGCGTAGGTGGAAACACGGAAAACTCTCGGGCGGTCACCGCTAAACAATTCAAGGAGTTGGGACCACCGGAGTTTAAGGAGAGCCAAAACCACTTGGCGGAAGCATGGATAAAGCAGATTACCAAGATATTTGATGTCTTGGGATGCTCAGAGAAGCAAAAGGTTCCTTTTGCGCCTTTATGTTCTTGTGAGAGGCTGATTCTTGGTGGGAATCGGTAAAAGCGTACTCAACTTTGTTGTCTTGAATATATCTTGGGAGAAGTTCCGGGAGTGTTCAACGACAAATACTTTCGAAAGTATTCGCCACATGAAGGAGGTGGAGTTTATCAAGTTGGAACAAAACAATATGGCCAGGTAATCGCATGATACGAGGCAAAGTTTGCGGAGTTATCACGCAGTTTCGTCCCACTTGGTGGATAATGAAGAGAGAATGGCGCGAATGTTTTTAAGAGGTTTGAAGCGGAGATCGTCAACATCTTATTTCTCATAAAGCGTGTTTTTATTAGGATGTTGTAAATAGGGCTCGATTAGTGGAGTAGCGATAACTTGAGTCAACGTATAACTAAAAGAAAGTAGTAAGCAAAATTATAATACCGGTGAGAGTAGTCATCGAGCGGTGACAACAAGCGTGGAGGAATCAACGGGCGGATATGGTAACCACCGGTGGTAATCGAGGCCAAAACAATAAGAATGGACATTTCGAGAAAGGAGATTCAACAATGATGGAAAAGCGTCGACGACCACTTTTTGTTGTTAAGGAAGGAGAAGGACCACCTATTATATGCTTCAAATCACGGAGGAGAGGACACATCGATTCGAAGCTGCGCCATCATAGTCAAAGCATGTTATAATTGTGGAAGAGAAGGTCACTTAGCTCGATTTTGTCGTTTCTAGAAGACAAATTCAACTAGGATGGAGGCACCAAAGGTTGTCCCCGGACAAACCAAAGCCGGTAGTTTAAGAGAGGTTTTTTTCTCGTGACGAGGAACACGAATAAGATTATCACGGGTAAGTAATCATAAGCTCTTGAAGTCTATACCGTGTTAGATACCAGTTCTACCCACTCTTTTATTTCACCTAGTTGCGTTCAACGTTTAAATTTGACTCAGGAGAAGTTAGACTTTGACTTATTGGTTGAAACTTAGTAGGAGACCCTTCGTTACCGCTACTTATTTTTAAATCTTGTTTGATTCAAATAAACACTTTCACGTTTACTGTCGATCTTATCTTTTTGAAAATACTTGCCTTTGATGTGATTTTAGGAATCAATTGGTTAACTACTCATCATGCTTTTCGTAAGGTTGTTAGCTTTTATATTCATAACCAACTTTGTTATCTGAATTCAAAGTAACCAAACCCTAAAGTTAATCTTTGTTATATCAAGCCATAAGTAAAGAGCCCCGATCCTTTCGTTGTTAACTTCCTTGTGTGGAATGCACAGAAGCCAGACTTTCTGTAGGCGACGTCGTGACTGAAGATGGCAAGTTGATAGGTATCATTGTGAGGTGCCATCCAGGTTAAGGGATAGAAGTCACGATTGGTATTAATGTGACGTCTTATCCAAGTCTTGGACGAAAGTGTGATTTTGAATGATATTTCTATTATTAATAAATTTCTGGCGTATTCTTGAAGACTTCTTAGCCTACTTAGGCGTGAAATCGAATTTCAGTATTGACCCGATATAAAACCCATTTCTTAAACCCTCAAATATTTCTTCAACTAAAATGAGCAGTTTACGTGGTTTATGATGAAAGTCATAATAAAAGCATAGGACTGATGAAAATCATGGGTATATGAAGTATTAGTAAGTTTTATGATGAGTTATGTTGGTTAGTATGTGAAAACATGAAAGTTTCTTAGAAATCACAAAGAGTTGAAAAATCGATTTTGGTGAAAAGCGTAACATGAAATTCAATTGACCATATCTCCTAATATATTTTGAATTTTTGAGTGTGGTCAAGTCCTAGAGTTAGATCTATGAGTTACCTAACTAATCCAAGTGGAATTACTGGAAAAGGTGTTGTAGATTTTGTGTGGACTAATTTTAGCAAAGGAGTGCAAAGCTGCAAAACCGAAAATGCTACTGCTGCCATGATTTTAGAGAGGCTGTTTGGCCACTAAATTTATGTGAAAAATTCTTGCCTTTTGGGACATGAAAATATATGTTATAAAGTACCTCCTGTCCAAAAAATGAGCTCATTCGACTTAAAATGAGCAAGTTATGACCATTTCAATATTTAGGTTTTTCGAATGAAAAATGATATACTTAGGAGTTCTACAACTCAGATGACCATGAAATTTAAACTGGAGGCTCACATTAACATGTGTAAGGTCCTGCCAAGATTTGGGAATTTTGGAGTTAACCTTGAGGTAGCTAATTTCTTAAGGAATTAATTAGAAATTGATTTTTGAAAAATAGTAAATGAATTTTAAAAATTCGAGAAAATGTATGTTCATTATGGGACTATATTATGCTAAATCCCTGAAAAGAAATATATTTGGGACTGATTTGGTATTTTCATGAAAATAGTTTAATTCTGAACATATGAGTTAAATATGTTATGTGAAGTAACAAAAGTTGAAAATAGGATTTTATGGCTAGAGAATCCTATATAGAGTATATGCGTATATTTTTTTTTGATGAGGATTTGATCATTGGTGATGATATCTTATGAGTATGGCATTTTGAATGATTAAATGCATTATATGGTAAAAGCGTAAACAATTGAGATAAATTGTTTATAAATTTAAGAAGTGATTAAAATATTGTTATAATATTAATGATATTAGATTATAAGATTATTAAATGATTGATAACATGGGGATATTCTTGAATCTGGATAAATTATATTATAAATGTTTAATATTTATCCTTTATCTCATTTGATTGATTATTTATATCATTATCCCATGCTTATATTATGTTGAAAGTCATCATCATTGGTAGTAGTGCATTGATGGACGTATGATTGTTGGCATGATCATGACCATTAATGAATACACAACTATTCTATTCTCGCCCGTAGTGCGGGAATAATTGTGGTCGTGATACTAATGAATACACAATTATCTTTGGTAGTAGTGCATGAATAATTTGTGGTCGTGATACTTAATGAATACACAATTATCTTTGGTAGTAGTGCATGGATAATTTGTGGTCATGATACTAATGAATACACAATTATCTTTGGTAGTAGTGCATGGATAATTTGTGGTCGTGATCTTAATGAATACACAATTATCTTTGGTAGTAGTGCATGGATAATTTGTGGTCGTGATCTTAATGAATACACAATTATCTTTGGCCGTAGTGCATGGATAATTTGTGGTCGTGATCTTAATGAATACACGATTATCTTTGGTAGTAGTGCATGGATAATTTGTGGTCGTGGATCTTAATGAATACACAATTATCTTTGGTAGTAGTGCATGGATAATTTGTGGTGGTCGATAATCTTAATAATACACAATTATCTTTAGTAGTAGTGCGTGGATAATTTGTGGTCGTGATACTAATGAATAAACAATTATCTTTGGTAGTAGTATGGATAATTTTGGTCGTGATACTAATGAATGGGTAGTAGTGCATGGATAATTTGTGGTCGTGATCTTAATGAATACAAAATTATCTTTCTTTAGTAGTAGTGCATGGATAATTTATGGTCGTGGATCTTAATGAATACACAATTATCTTTGGTAGTAGTGCATGGATAATTTGTGGTCGTGATACTAATGAATACACGATTATCTTTGCCGTAGTGCATGGATAATTTGTGGTCGTGATCTTAATGAATACACGATTATCTTTGGCGTAGTGTATGGATAATTCGTGGTCGTGATCTTAATGAATATCCTTGGCACGTAGTGCGTGGGGATGATTCGATGATATGGATTAATTATTGGTGAGTCTCAACAATGAAATATTAATTCATGGATGTGGTAAAAGTCATCTTTGGTAGTAGTGCGTTGATAGACTTGGTATGATTATGACCACGGATTATTCGGTATAATCGGTAATTGAAAACACGAATATCCTTAGCGATTAGTGCATGGATAATTCATGGTTGTGATACTATTAAGTGAGTCTCGGTATTATTGGTTTTGGTTGTATATCTTTGGCTGTGGTGCAAAGATGAATTGTTAATGAATATCTTTGGTAGGATTGCAAAAGATGAATTTAATATTTTCAACGATAAAGGTATTCAAGGTATCCTCACCTCTTTATCATACAGTCGTACCCTAATTTCGAGGGCGAAATTCCATAAGGAGGAGATTGTGAGACCCAGATTTTATCAATAAAGATTTAAATTTTGTTGAAATAATTTTTAATATTATGGTGTGAATTTAAGATAATATTATAGTTGTGGGTAGTATTTATAAATTTTGCAAAGTATGCAGTGGTTATATTATATTCGATTGGTGGGGAATATTCGGTTTAGCGGGGAATATTCGATACAATACTCAATCATTGGTGGACCCTAGCGAGAATTATTGTCGGATTGAAAAGCGACAAAAATATTTTATTGAAATAACGGCGGAAGTTTTACAAGTAGTTCTTTGTTGAACTACTCGGTAGTAAAAGTGCGATGTCGTGTGGTTGCATAAGTAGACGCGGTATTGATTATTGATGCTTATGTGAGAAGTCACTCGGTTTGATTCCATTATTGTCGATTAATAATATGAATTATTATAGCGATAATGACGTTTTGTTTTATTAGTATTATTAACGTAATAAAAGCGAAACATCTTTATATAAAATAGAATACTTTATTAAAGTTATTCTATAAATAGAATATATTATATTTTATTTATGCACATAGTGTTGCATAGTGTTTTGCATAGTATTGCATAGTGTTTGCATAGTAAAATGTTTTTATATAAATAGAATATATTATATTTTATTTAAAAGATTTTTCTTTAAATATGGACCGTCGATTAAAGTAAATCAATACTGGATAGTTCATGGATTAATTCTTATGCATTCCATTTTCTATAAATAGAAGCTCATTCCTTCATTATTTTCTTACGAATTCATTGAAACTACAGAGAGAGAAATTATAGAGAGAAGCTATAGAGAAAATTATAGAAAAAGAAGAAGAGTATTCTGCTACTTCACTACTTCTATATTAGGTTCTTTTACGGTAAAGGGTGTTATTCTTTCTTCTTGAAGAGAACTTACATTATTCCATTCATTATTATTTTGTTGGAATAACTTTGTAAAAAAGTGGTATACCTATACATAACCTGTATATACAGCATATCCTATACTTGGTGAAATCCTTATGTTATTCCATTCTTATTTATTACATTGAAATAACTTTGTATCGCGGTTTACCTATACTTGGTGACATTCTTTATTATTCATTTGGAACATCACATGCATGTGTTTTACAGGACTGGTTAAAATCTTTATCATTCATTGGATCGTGTGTTTTTACAGGATCCAGTTCCATCTTTATTATTCTGTTGGAACATCACATGCATGTGTTTTACACCGGACACAGTTCCGTTTTTATTATTCATTGGAACATCCACATCGTGTGTTTTACCGGACTGGTTCCGTCTTTATCATTACATTAGAATATCCTATTGTGAACGGATGACAGTTCCATCTTTATTATTACATTGGAACATCCTGAATTGTGAATTTCACGACGACTGGTTCCGTTATTATTATTACATTGGAATAACACGTCCATCCAAGAAATCGCATGCATGGTGATTTCTTTTGTTATTCCATTCTTTATTATACCCAGTTGGTTAAAACTTTGACTTCTATACTCCATGAAATTAGTAGAATATCCTTGATATTTGCGTTTCATCCGATATCTTTTCATGGAAATATTCTTACGATCATTCTTGAATTTTACTTTCTACGAAACGGTATCATGTTGATAATTTGGGCGTTAATAATTCATGGATTAAATAATTCTTGAACTTGTTTTATTGAATTATTATGTCATTGTCATCATCCTCATGTTATATTATGTTATCTTTGGCTTACGTGCATAGATGAACTTAGTATGATTATGACCGAGGATCATTAAGTATAATCATGACTTGATATAAATGATGTGACAAAAAGTCCTCGATTGGCACATGTAATGCGATGATGAATAGTTTTGGTATGATTATGACCGGGGTGATTCGGTATAGTCATGACCATTGATAATTTGATGAAAATCCTTGATCGTAGTGCGGGGATGATTAGATGTGGTGGTTTATTTATTAAAAAGTGAGTCTCAATGATAAAAATTGATGAAAAACTTTTTAAACCTAAAAGATAGTAGACTTTATTCTCTACTTGACTCTTTTAATGGGTTGCTTATTCATTATGATTAAATGGTTGTCTATTGTATTTTATCGGTTTAACATTGTTGAAGGCTAATGATAATTTATTACGCATTATCTTAGTCATAATATTTCTTCTTTGGGCTAGTTGAGCTCACCCTTTCTTTCTTTATTCTCTTGAGGAAATGAGAACATATTTGGAGACGAGTCGGGGACGAAGTAATGGTCGAGGAGGATAGCATTAGTAGTCCTCACTATATACGTGAAATAGTGTGATAATAGTTATAATGAGGACTCCTTTTGAGTTTGTATAATATCTAGTAGACAAAATTTGTATTCAAACTCACGATTTATATCGTATTGCATCACAGCGTTATATTAGTAAGTTGTATTTGAATTTATACCATGTAAGTGGCGACCCAAGATGGGTGGCGTATACCTAATTTTTGGGGCCACAAATAATATAATTATTATAGCGATAATGACGTTTTGTTTTATTCGTATTATTAACGTAATAAAATGCGAAACATCTTTATATAAAAATGTAATACTTTATTAAAGTTATTCTATAAATAAAATATATTATATTTTATTACGCATAGTGTTTTCACGTAGTGTTGCATAGTGTTTTGCATAGTAAATATTTTTATATAAATAGAATATATTATATTTTATTTAAAAGATTTTGCTTTAAATAAGGACCGTCAGATTAAAGTAAATCAATCTGGACCGTTCATGGATTAATTACTATGCATTCTATTTTCCTATAAATAAGCTCATTCCTTCATTATTTTCTTACAAATTCATCAAACTCTGTAGAGAGAGAAACTATATAGAGAAAGAAGAAAAGTATTCGCTACTTCACTTTGCCAATATTCGAGTTCTTCTAAGGTAGGGAATATTATTTGTTAAATCGTAAGTGGGTGTTATTCTTTTGTATTCATGAAGAGAACTTTTTTGTTATTCCATTCTTATTATGGTGTGAATTTGAGATAATATTATAGTTGTGGGTAGTATTTATAAATTTTGCAAAGTATCACAGTGGTTATATTATATTCGATTGCCTGGGAATATTAGGTTTAGCAGGAATATTCGCATAACTACTCAATCATTGGTGGACCCACAACATAATTATTATCATTTCGGATCGAGAAAGCGATACAAAATATTTTATTGAAATACTTGGCGGAAGTTTTACCGTTGATCTTTGTTGAACTACTTTCGGTAGTAAAAGTACAAGAATACGTGTGGTTGCATAGTAGACACGGTATTGATTATTGATGCTTATGTGAGAAGTCACCGGTTTGATTCCATTATCATCGATTAATAATATGAATTATTATAGCGATCACGACGTTTTGTTTTATTCAGTATTATTAACGTAATAAAAAGAAACATCTTTTATATAAAAGCAGAATACTTTATTAAAGTTATTCTATAAATAGAATATATTATATTTTATTATGCATAGTGTTGCATAGTGTTTTGCATATTATTTTGCATAGTGTTGCATAGTGTTTGCATAGTAAAATGTTTTTATATAAATAGAATATATGATATTTTATTTAAAAGATTTTGTTTTAAATATGGACCGTCAGATTAAAGTAAATCAATCCAGGACTGCTCATGGATTAATTACTATGCATTCTATTTTCCTATAAATAGAAGCTCATTCCTTCATTATTTTCTTATTTAATTCACTTTGAAACTGTAGAGAGAAATTATAGAGAGAAGTTTATGTAGAGAAAATCTATAGAGAGAAAGAAGAAGAGTATACGGTACTTCATTTACTTTGATATCCGGTGTCTTTTTACGGTAAAGGGTATTATTTGTTGTAATAACCCCAAAATAGGTTCATTCCATCCAACCCATTACGAGTCGCCAAATATATGGTAACGAAAAACAACTACAACTTTATTACAACAATTGTCGTGCAAAATACAACAACACATATCTTTGTGAGTTTGGATACAAATATATACCAAGCAGTAGTACGTCACAATGACACCTTACATAAAGGTATAGTCAAAAACTGTTTTAGAAATTAGAATCTTTGGGAAGTGCTCAAGAAACCTTCATACATGGGAGGCCATGCTTTTAGGTTATGGTAGATATCATATGGCCACGTAATTATCCTTGGTTGACCCAATAAACCCCAAAGAAAAACGAGAAGATTACTATCATATTCTTCCCAATGGTGAGCCTTCTCTTGACATATCATTATCTCCACTGTCTCTAATTGGGTATTATACTCCAAACAAACACCAAGATTATATAGGTAGTGCTTGTAAATATACACAGACAGAAGTGGATGAGCACAACCATGTCTTATGATAACACGAGGTTGTATGTCATTAGACATCTTGTATGATAGTGACAAAACACCCTTCCAAGTTAAATTCACCTCACCCTCAACATCTATAGACCACCAATCTATTCCCTCGCTATCCCCCGCTCGACCCAGCTACACTTTTATTACCTGAAAGGAATTGTGAAACAAAAGGGTGAGCACAACTAGCTCAGTAAAGAATATTATGACTAAAGATAAATAAATTATCAATAGTCTTCATTAGTAATAAATCAGAGATTTAAAACATATGGTAGATGATAAAACTTTTCAACCATAGTTGCGGTGGAATGAAGTAATCCATTAGAAGAGTCGAATAGACTATAAAGTCTATTGTCTTCTATGTTAAAATCCACCAACAATGTTTTATCCTCGTAACATCAATCAACAATTCTCATCCCACAATCACGTGTATAAACTCATAATCATAATTGTAGTTCAAATTCCTTTCCTCATCCAAGACAAAGATAATTTTCATCACTTGTCTTTACCGAAACATCAAAGATCATGGTTATACCAAATCACAGTTCACATTCATAATCATACTAATAAATTCATCTTTTACCACGGGCCAAAGATATTCATCAACAGTTCATCTTTACACTACAAAGCTAAAGATATTCAACAACGGGTCATCTTTGCATTCTGAGCAAAGATATTCATCAATAATTCATCTTTGCACTACAAAGCAAAGATATTCAACAACGGGTCATCTTTGCATTACAAGCCAAAGATATTCATTAATAATTCATCTTTGCACTACTGTGCTTTAAAGATATTCAACAACGAAGTCATCTTTGCATTACAAGCCAAAGATATTCATCAATAATTCATCTTTTGACTCACAAAGCAAAGATATTCAACAACGGGTCATCTTTGCATTACAAGCCAAAGATATTCATTAATAATTCATCTTTGCACTCTACAAAGCTAAAGATATTCAACAACAGCCATCTTTGCATTTCGAGCAAAAGATATTCATCAATAATTCATCTTTGCACCATCAATTAAAGATATTCATCGGTTGGTCATGTTCATTTAAACACTGTTCATCTTTGCATTGATTTTATCCACGCCCAAAAATACCTCAAAATAATCATAGTGGTGTAAAATTCAAGAATGATCAAAACATGGATACAATCAAAGCTAGTATCCAAAATAGATATTTTAGACGAAAAAGAAAATTTTCATTTTTAATTGACTAGTGCCAGATTCGTGAATAGTGTCAGATACGTGAATAAAGTATCGTGAATAGTAATCGACACCAAAAGATAGAAATTCAAAAAACATCTTCACGCTTACATTAATAGTACTCGTGAATAAGAATCGTGAATAGTAACTCATGAATAGTAACTCGTGAATAGTAACTCATGAATAGTAACCCGACATGAAAAAGTTCCAAATTTGATAAAAAGTTCCAACCAATATTTCAAAGATAATGATATTGAAGAAATAATATCATCGAGAAGAAAATAACATCCCTTACCTCGAAAGAGCAAGACTTCTAGTTGAAACACCACGGATATAGTCTTGAAGGAACTTGCACCATCTAACAATACTCAAAGTATACTCAAAATACTCACAAGAATCACGCTCGATAATATAGAGAGAAAGAGAAAACTTGTTTACGGTGTGATTTTCAATTCTAACTTAGCCCTCTATTTATAGGAAAATGTTAGACATCAAGCAGACTTAACTTAACAATGACTGATGGCTTTACACCGCTACTATTCCACCCACCAAAATCATCCATCTTCCCCAACAACCAAGAGTGGGGCCCACTCAATTCTAGAATTTTCCACCAAAACCTAATTTCGAATCAGTTACCTCTTAAAATTCATAACAAATCATACGTTCATTTTTAACGGTTCAAAATTTGTGGACATATACTCAACTTATATATGTATAACATATCCAAAATTACAACGATCCAACGGTCGGATCAAAATTTATAACTCACTTAATATAGTGAAGAACACCGATTTTTCGGACTATTAGTCCTTTGGACGATTTCATTCAAAATTTCACCACGAAATATCTACAAAGAATTTTTGGGTGATTCAAATTTCTCTGATTAGCTTACTTTAGGGCTTTCTTTTGATATATGGCTCATCTCTTAACTCATTATACACAAAGAGTTATGGATTTTACAAAATCAAGTAATAAACTAATTTTTACGAAAATCCCATACTTTTGTTCTCCATTTCGACAAATTGATAAAACACCTCATCATTAATTCCTTCACTTATAACCACATAAATAAATTCATCATTTATATCCACATCAAATAAATATTTTCTTATCATATGAATCAATAATTAATTATTCACAAATAATATTACGAGAATCACATTTATGACAACCAAAGCCGCTCCTCAGAAAGAGGGGCTTTCAATAAGAATTTCTCCTCATGGCGCGCAATTAGGTGACCAAACCTCTCCTTGACGAACTTTCTAGACATTGCCACTAATCTTATCTAATAATATTATTCAAATAATATGAATTATTGATCCGATAATGGGAAACATCGTGCGTTGATAATTATTGAACAACAATAATATAAAATATCAACACACGTTAATTATTGAATCAATAAAATAAAATATTGAACGGTAATTCTGTAACAATTATTGAGTAGTGCCTTCTCACGTAAGAATCAATAATGGAAAAAAAATCTTTGTCAATACAGGTGTCTTCAGCAAGAACAACGCCGTATTACTTTACTTTACCAACCTAGTATTATTAACAAATTGTTAAGCATGTACGATTACGCGTTATTTATAAAAACTCAAATTTGTCGCGTTTCTCCATCCGGCAGTTATTTACATTATGGGGCCCTTAAATGATCGCTACCGTCGCACGAATATTCTCCGATGTAAAGAATATTCCACGACTCAAACGAATATTCCAAACAACAATAAGTATTTTATACCACTGCTTATTTTGAAAAAAATTCATATATCACCCTTAACTTTAACCTTTTATCAATTTAACCATTTACTTGAATAGAAAAATTGAATACTTTTATTTCATAAAATTAGGGGTCTTACAATCTCCCTCCTTATGAAAATTTCGTCCCCGAAATTTACGTGCACGGTATTTCAAAGAGTTGAGAATACCTTGTTTTCATTTCGATTCTATCTCCCCTGTCATCATGATTTCTCCATTGCTCATCTCCTCGTATTTGGATATCATTCTAGAATACTGACTTCAAAACAAAGGTTAATTACAATTAACATATCACATAATATCTCGATATTATGGTGACCCGACCAACAAATAAGCTTAGGTAGGACACAATGTGAAGGATTTACTCATCTCTCCCTCCTAGTTCTATTCCCCGATCTCCGCCAGAGATCATATCCTAAGCTCGATACCAAATGTAACTCTGGACACCAACTTGTGTCAAGACCTCACATCGATACTTATCGGTTTGCCCATGAGCAGGCGGCCCCACGGAGAGTAAAGCGGTGCATCCCCATCAACGTGAAGTCACCGGTGAGAGGCTCGGGGCTCTTTACTTATAGCTCGATACCAAATGTAACAACCCCAAAATAGGTTCATTCCATCCAACCCATTTCGAGTCGCCAAATATATGGTAACGAAAAACAACTACAACTTTATTACAACAATTGTCGTGTAAAATACAACAACACATATCTTTGTGAGTTTGGATACAAATATATACCAACTGTAGCATGTCACAATGACACCTTACATAAAGGTATAGTCAAAAACCTGTTTTAGAAATTAGAATCTTTGGGAAGTGCTCAATGAAATCTTCATACATGGGAGGCCATGCTTTTGGGTTATGGTAGATATCATATGGCCATGTAATTATCCTTGGTCAACCTAATAAACCCAAAAGAAAAGCAGAAGATTACTATCATATTCTTCCCAATGGTGAGCCTTCTCTTGACATATCATTATCTCCACTGTCTCTAATTGGGTATTATACTCCAAACAAACACCAAGATTATATAGGAAGTGCTTGTAAATATACACGCGCAAAGTGGATGAGCACAACCATGTCTTATGATAACACGAGGTTGTATGTCATTAGACATCTTGTATGATAGTGACAAAACACCCTTCCAAGTTAAATTCACCTCACCTCAACATCTATAGATCACCAATCTATTCCTCGCTATCCCCTGCTCAACCCAATTTACACTTTTATTACTCCGAAAGGAATTGTGGAAACAAAAGGGTGAGCACAACTAGCTCAATAAAATATATTATGACTAAAGATAAATAAATTATCAATAGTCTTCATCAAGAATAAATCGTAGATTTAAAACATATGGTAGATGATAAAACTTTTCAACCATAGTTGCAAATGGAATAAGCAATCCATTAGAAAGTCAAATAGACTATAAAGTCTATTGTCTTCTCCATGTAAAAATCCACCAACAATGTTTTATCCCTCGTAACATCAATCAACAATTCGCATCCACAATCACGTGTATAACTTCATAATCATAATTGTAGTTCTAAATTCCTTTCCTCATCCAAGACAAAGATAATTTTCATCACTGTTTTTACCTCAAACATCAAAGATCATGGTTATACCAAATCACGATTGCTGTTCATAATCATACTAATAAATTCATCTTTTTACCACGGGCCAAAGATATTCATCAAGTTCATCTTTACACTACAAAGTGTAAAGATATTCAACAACCGGTCATCTTTGCATTCTGAGCCAAAGATATTCATCAATAATTCATCTTTGCACTAAAGCTAAAGATATTCAACAACGGGTCATCTTTGCATTACAAGCCAAAGATATTCATTAATAATTCATCTTTGCATCACAAAGTAAAGATATTCAACAACGGGTCATCTTTGCATTACAAGCCAAAGATATTCATCAATAATTCATCTTTGCACTACAAAGCAAAGATATTCAACAACGGGTCATCTTTGCATTCTGAGCCAAAGATATTCATTAATAATTCATCTTTGCACTACAAAGCAAAGATATTCAACAACAGCCATCTTTTGCATTTCGAGCAAAAGATATTCATCAATAATTCATCTTTCAGACCATCTTGGTAAAGATATTCATCATTAATTCAGTGTTCATTTAAACTTTTGTTCATCTTTGATTGATTTTATCCACGTCCAAAATACCTCAAAATAATCATAGTGGTGTAAAATTCAAGAATGATCAAAACATGGATACAATCAAAGCTAGTATCCAAAATAGATATTTTAGACTTAAAAGAAAAATTTTCATTTTTAATTGAATAATCTCCAGATTCATGAATAGTGCCGAGATATCGTGAATAAGTAACTCGACACCAAAAGATAGAAATTCTAGAAAATCATCCACCAAAATCATCCACCCACCAAAATCATCCATCTTCCCCAACAACCAAGAGTGGGGCCCACTCAATTCTAGAATTTTCCACCAAAACCTAATTTAGAATCAGTTACCTCTTAAAATTCATAACAAATCATACGTTCATTTTAACGGTTCAAAATTTGTGGACATATACTCAACTTATATATGTATAACATATCCAAAATTACAACGATCCAACGGTCGGATCAAAATTTATAACTCACTTAATATAGTGAAGAACACCGATTTTTGGACTATTAGTCCTTCGGACCGATTTCATTCAAAATTTCACCAATAAATATCTACAAAGAATTTTTGGGTGATTCAAATTTCTCTGATTAGCTTACTTCTAGGGCTTTCTTTTGATATATGGCTCATCTCTTAACTCATTATACACAAAGAGTTATGGATTTTACAAAATCAAGTAATAAACTAATTTTTTCGAAAATCCCATACTTTGTTCTCCATTTAAACAAATCTTGATAAAACACCTCATCATTAATTCCTTCACTTATAACCACATAAATAAATCCATCATTTATATCCACATCAAATAAATATTTTCTTATCATATGAATCAATAATTAATTATTCACAAATAATATTACAGAATCACATTTATGACAACCGGTAGTTCCTGGAAAGAGGGGCTTTCAATAAGAATTTCTCTTCTTCGCCGCGCAATTAGGTGACCAAACCTCTCTCCTTGATGTAACTTTCTAGACATTGCCACTAATGCTATCTAATAATATTATTCAAATAATATGAATTATTGATCCGATAATGGGAAATACATGCAGTTGATAATTATTGAACAACAATAATATAAAATATCAACACAACAATTATTGAATCAATAAAATAAAATATTGAGCAAGAATTATCGTGTAATAATTATTGAGTAGTGCCTTCTCACGTAAGAATCAATAATGGAAAAAAATCATCGTGCAATACCGTAAAGCATTCTTTATGCAACAACGCGTATTACTTTACTTTACCAACCGTATTCCAACAAATTAATTGATGAACGATTACGTAGTTATTTATAAAAACTCAAATTTGTCGCTTTTTCTCCATCAAGCGCAGTTATTACATTATGGGGCCCACAAATGATCGCGGCTGGTCAGCATTTAATATTCTCAAGCGTAAAAGAATATTCCACGACCAAACGAATATTCCCGAAAACAATAAGTATTTTATACCACTTCGCTTATTTTGAAAAAATTCATATATCACCCTTAACTTTAACCTTTTATCAATTTAACCATTTCTTGAATAGAAAAATTGAATACTTTTATTTCATAAAATTCGGGGTCTTACATTTGTTGTACCCTGTCAAAAGTGTTATTCTTTCTTATTCATAAAGAGAACACATTATTCCATTCATTATTATTACATTGGAATAACTTTGTAAAAAGTGGTATACCCTATACATAACTGTATATACGGCAGATACCCTATACTTGTGAAATCCTTATGTTATTCCATTCTTATTTATTAGTTGGAATAACTCAGTATCTGCTGAATCCCCTATACTTGGTGATCTTCTTCTTTTATTCCATTCTCCTATTATTCATTGGAACATCGCTCAAGGTGTGTTACACCTGGGACACGGTTAAAATCTTTATTATTATTACATTGGAACATCCTCGCTCATGTGTTTTACAGGACCGGTTAAAATCTTTATTATTCTCGTTGGAACATCCTCGCTCGTGTGTTTTACAACAGGACTCGGTTCCGTCTTTATTATTATACATTGGAACATCACATGTCATGTTTTTTACGGACACGGTTAAAATCTTTTATTATTCTGTTGGAACATCCTCGTCATGTGTTTTACACCAGGACTGGTTAAAATCTTTATCATTCTGTTGGAATATCCTATTCTGTGTTTTACACCGGATCTCGGTTCCATATTTATTATTCATTAGAACATCTCGTGCCGCGGTGAATTTCACCGACCGGTTCCATTATTATTATTCTTAGAATAACTCATTCATCGCAATCACGCATGCGTGGTGATTTCTTTTGTTATTCCATTCTTTATTATACCCGGTTGGTTAAAACTTTGACTTCTATACTCCATGAAATTAGTAGAATATCCTCGATATTTTGCGTTTCATCCAAAGATCTTTTCATGGAAATATTCTTACGATCATTCTTGAATTTTACTCTACAAAGCAAAGATCGTGTTGCCGGTTTGGATGTTATTAGTTCTGAATAACTTAATTCTTGAACTTGTTTTATTGAATTCATATATCATTGTCATCATCCTCATGTTTATATTTTTTAAAGTCATCTCGTGGCTATATGAGCATGGATGGACTTGGTATGATTATAATGAGGGATTATTCTTGCCAGTAATGGACCGTAATGTTACAAAATGATGTGGTAAAAGTCCTCGATTGGTAGTAGTGCATTGATGGACGATTGTTGGCATGATCATGACCATTAATGAATACACAACTATTCTTGGCTCGTAGATGCGGGAATAATTGTGGTCGTGATCTTAAAGAATATCCTCGGCCGTAGTAGTGCGAGGGTGATTCGATGATGTGGATTATTTATTAAAGTCGAGTCTCATTTATAATAAATGATAAAAACCTTTTAAATCATAAAAGATAGTAGATTTTATTTTCTACTGACTCTTTTAATGGATTGCTTGTTCATTGTGATTAAACTTGATATTTATTATATTTTATCGGTTTAACAATGTCAAGGCTATTGATAATTTATTCTCGCATTATCTTAGTCATAATATTTCTTCGGGCTAGATTGAGCTCACCCTTTCTTTCACCGTTCTTTTCGTGAAATGAGAAATATATTTGGGATTTAAGTGGGGAGCGGAGTAATGGTCCAGAGGATAAGATTAGTAGTCCTCACTATTACGTGAAATAGTGTGATAATAATTGTAATGGCGTCTCCTTTTGAGTTTGTATAATATCTAATAGACAATATTTGTATTCAATTTCACGATTTACGTCAGATCGTATTACTTATGCTTATATTAATAAGTTGTATTTAAATTCTGTACCATGTATCTGACTACCCAAGATGGGTGATGTATACCTAATTTTGGGGGCGTCACAGATAACCTACCCGCAAACATAATTTTGTAAAATAAAAATAAAAAATTAGATTTTAAAATGCATATTTAGAATTTGAAATAGTCGAGGAAAAAGAAGAAAATGGAAATAAATGAAATATAAATTTATTGGAGTTTTTAAAAAACGTCTATTACATTAAGATTTAACATTGTTTTTTATTAGAAATTTCTGAAGGGGCAAAAACATGAAAAAGAAATGTTTATATTGAATTTTATTGATTATTAGTGACTAATAAGAATTTTATTTTATCAATCAAACAATTATTCATATAAATAATTATGAATGCGGGGGGCAAAAGCAACTCGAGACGGGGCAATTATATTTATTGGTCAAAGATTATTGCCACAAATAAAATACTACTCCTACTTATAGCAAATGATCAAAGCATGGCAAGGTGTAATAATAACCGGTAAGTGTACTAAAAACATTCTTCCAAACAAGACGTTAATAAATACAGTAATAATAAAAACATATAAGTATCTATTTAATTAAAATAAAGAGAAAATGAGTCATAATAAATATTAAATTGTTTAAATTTAATACAAAAATTTATCGAAAGTATAAAATAAAATTTAATTCTAAGAGTTGAGAGGATTTTGAAATTAGAGTCGTTTGAATTTTTTAAATTAAAAATATATTTTTTATATTAATAAAAAATTATAATTTAAATAAATTAGAGTAATTTATAGAATTTTAAAATTTGTTTTCGAGTCAAAAGCCGGAATGGAACTTTTAGTCCAACCAGGAATCGAGCCTTAAATACGGAGCCACTGTACTGAGAAGTTCCAAAGAGCTTTGCACCAAAAAACAAATAGAAGTTCCAAAGAGCTGGAGAGAGAGAGAGAGAGAGAGAGAGAGAGAGAGAGAGACTTGCAGAGCTGAGTGATGTTTTCTGTTGGTGGACGATCTGAAATAATTGAATTTCAACTTCTCTCTCCTTAATGGAAGGTAAAACAGCTTGCCTTCTATCTCTTTTTAAGACCTAAATTCCCGTAATTTGATCATATATCACTCTTTTGGTTCTTAATTTACTGGATGTATAGTTCGATTGACTTGAATTAGCTGCTACAAAAGTAAATTTGTGTAATTCATCAATTATTTAAGAATTACGTACAGTACCGGAACTGGAATTTATATAAATTGTATGGCTCTCTGTTTTTGATTAGTTTAGTGTTTGTTGATGTTTAAGTATTGCATGCTTTATTTTTCTGGTGAAGTTCTATCAGATTGTTGGTTATATTTGACATATGTGGGACGTAGTTTGTTTGCTGACATCATTTGAGAATTGCATCTGTGTTAAAATTATTACTTATGGTAAACAGAACACGAGGTTATTCCCATTTCATATCAACAACAATTTTTCAATGTGAGTAGAACTTCAAATCTTCAATAACTTTGATGTAATTTCGTGCAAAAGGATTGTCCATTATGCAGTTGTATATATATATATATATATATATATATATTGCTAGGTGAGCGTAAACAGCGTTGCTATTTTGTTGTTTATTTCTCTCAAGAGAAAATTTAATGGCGTCCTTCATATTGAGTGGGGAACTGTTGAAAAAAGTTTGCATCTTTCCCTTCCTTACTTTTCTATTTTTTGGTTTGAATATCATTTTTATAATTAATATCCTAACCTCTTCTTGTCCATGTCCATTCCGAATAATGCTTGAGCTGACAGAACTTAGTTCAAAAGTCAAAACTACTTCAGTATAAATGTATGACACATTGTTTGAACTCCTATTAACTTATATGTTAAAATACGCTAACGTGTTAGAAGTCACTTCCACTTTTAACTCATATGACAAAGTAAAATATGGTTGATGAGACAATTTCTTAACGCTCACGCTGCCATGTGGAATTATGAAGATACCTCATGAGCTGACACACATCCTCTTGTTTGAATGATTACATGCTTGAGTTGTTGTAAACAATTGCTACTATTAATTTTAGTTTAGACAGGAGAAAATTTGAGGTGGAGTAAACTTTATACTAGTTGTAGATATATCTGTAAAGGAAATGTGTAAAGCCTTCTTCATCTGCTGCTAATCATACTTAGTCTACTTCTCAGATGGTTACTGCATAAAGAAAGAGAAGGAAGGATATGGTGTTTGGGTGCTTACTCTTTTTTTCTTTCTTGATAAGTTTGGGAGGTTGCTCTTTTGTGCATATATTGGTGTATAAAGTAGAAAAAAATAGAAGAGAGTTATGACAAACTACAACTAAAACATAATCTACGAAATAAAAGACGCTTATTTACGTGGAAAACCTAGAACATGAAAAATAACAGTTGCGACGGAAGAAATTCACTAACCAATATGAAGAGTAAACAGATGTAGGATTGCTCAAATCCTAATCCCCAATACACTCAATCTCAACAATGGTGGCCAAAAGAGAATAAAATCAAAACCCTACACTATCAGATATTGAGTAAGGAGCATTGATTGAACAGGTCCATAAAAAAGACTTGGTTGACTAGGGAATATCAAAAACTTAACTTTATTTTTCCATTTTAGCATGTTATTTATAGTTTAGATTTGAATTTTAAACATTATTGTGTATTTTGGGTCGGAGAGGTACATAAGAAAATAATCCATATAGACTATATGTAAATGAAAAAAAGAAGGGGAGAGATAACAAAGTTTGAATATGAGGGTGACATAACAACAAGCGATATAATATTACTTTTTGGCTTATAATAAGAAAGCTCTCCGAACTTTATATTTCTGCTAATGAGTAGTGTGACAATGCTCAATGCATCCGGTGGGCTCACTCATTAATGAAGGTCCCACTAGAGTTGATTAGGGCTAAGACATATGATGACAAAAAGATGTGAGGCTGGTGCGGTGCCCATAGAAGCGAATATCTTGCGTAATAAGCAAATAAAATTTTGAAGAAAGGACAATATGACATATGAGGTCTGGAAAGAAAGATATATATACAGATAGATTGAGATTGTTTGGCAGGTATTTACTTTTTCAAACTTAAGTGTAGCTGTCTCGTGATGAAGATATTTTCTCTTCGTCGGAGATCTAAAGCTGTGCAGAAGTTACATGGCTCTTGACTCTAGATTTCACTTGATGTAGAACTTGATTCGGCTAAAAGTTTTCCTCTAATTTTCTTCTTATTGTGTAAATGAAAGATTTGATTTTTATATGTATTCCCGTATGGAATGGTATCAACTTTGATTTTCATTATCAATGTTATTTCTGTCTCGATTGATCTCTAGCGATTTTAATTTATGACATTTCTTATGTATGGACGACTTGATTTATATTGACTCAATTCATCTCAACAATGTCTTTTTATTCAACTAGGACAAAAGCGAAGTTAATAGGTAAGCGTAAAGTGGAAATGCAAGAAGAAAACTAAAAGGTAAAACAGATTAAATAGGAAAATTATAAAATAAATACTTTAAAATAAAATAACAGAAATGAAAATAAGTAAAATACAAACATGCCCACATATAGAAAAAAATATAATTTTATATCATAAACTCTGGGGTATGGTATTGCAATCAAATAAAAATTCCTATCTTTTGAGAAATTTAATCATTATTGCTGTTGATTTAGTCAGTTAAAATTAATCTCTCTCTCACTCTTAATAACATAAAAAAGTATAGATATAAGAAAAAGGATATATTTATTGTCGAAAGTGATCATACCTAAGAAAAAGTAGAGTTCTAAGAGAACTTCTGTTAATTTTTTTATAAACAAGTACAAACACTAAAGGGAGAAAAAAAACTAGAATCACTCTTTAAAGAGGCAAAAACGTAGAAAAATGAAAAAGAAAAAAGAATCACTATTTATTTTTTAAATTAAACATTTCTCAATACTTTGGGATAGGTCTCTTTTTAGCATCAATCTGGGCATCGGCTTTTTTGGATTTTAGAGGAGTTTCTGTCTTCTTGCCAATATATCCCGCATCACCTTTATTCGGACTTTGTATTTATTTTCCATTGTTTTTTGTTTGGACGACTCCTTGTCCTCTTGCATTGGTTTTATCTTCTTTTATCTAAAGTTCAAACCATGTTTCTTTCTAAATTAGATCAAGAATATGTAGGAAATAGATCAACAAGGTCAGCTTTATCTAACAGTTTCATATTAATAATTATGGACTACTTATAAACAACAATAACATCAACAAAAAAAAGAAAAGGAAAAAGGAATTATGGACTAAGATGTACCATAGAAGCCAATATCTCCATCAATTGCAAGTTTTTTCATCTTAACGATAATTATTTCAAATTTGACAGTATCTGTTTTTTCCTATTATAAAGGAAACAAAAGCAAAAGAAGAAAAACAGATTGAGAGATGGAGAAGGATGTGTTCTATCCTCTATGAGCTACAAGAAGTTGAAACTTTAATCATTTTCGTAATATCTTTTGCCGGTGGCAATACAAATAATATAATCAAAATTTCAAAGTTCTTATATCATTTGTAGTGTATCATTAGATAGCACATTCTATGACAAAATTTCTTGGATACAGATTTAGATGGCCCACCATTTTTTATGGATGGAACATCGGTCAACCAATGTTGGAGCAGATTCCTTGAAAATAAAGGGAAATCTTTTTAAAAGAAGACTTCTAAGGATAATTCACCTTTATATCCTTCATAGCATTTTACACTTTTTAGTATTGAAACATTGTTTTTAAGTAACTGACTAGTCAGTTCAATCATCTGACCATATGCGCTATTTAAGGGTTACATTCTTTGCTGTCAGAATTTCCTCTTAAATTTCTCTTTAATTCAAATAAGATCACAATCTAGATAGATATAGGAGAATCGGCAACCTATGTATTATGCATTGCCATACTGTTGAGCATTTTTGGTTGAAACAGTTGTTTCAGGACCTGGACTTGGATGGTTGGGCCATCAAATTTCTAAATCATGGGTTGAAGTGTTTTAGGTTATGTTCATCTTAAGTTAGTGTGTTCTGATAATAAAAGAAAATGGTTACATTTAGCGAAGATGTGTGTGAGAGATGGTGAGAGAGAGGTTTAGATCTTAGTGAACCTTTATGGCTTGTGTTTCAATCTATATAAAAGGATGTAGTATTTGTTTAGTTATGTACAGTAAAAATTTATATGATATTATGGTTCAGAAATAGCAATGCGGACGCTGATCATGACCTTGGTTTGCCTATACTGGGTAGAGCTATGGTCTTGCAGTTCATGTTGTGGGTCAATTTGTATTTGCTAAATAGTTTCCTTAATTTTCCTCATGCTTCAGATTGTCATTATTTGTCTGCATATCTTTCCTTTCAAACAGCCTCTTCTTGCTGTCAACAGTTACTTTTGCAGGTCATTTAAATGCATCCTGAAATTCCAGTACCCCTGCTAACCACCTGCTTATACATGCACTATATCTAGCAGGTGGATCCACAGACCGGGAATCAATAGGGTCTGGAACTAAGAAGTCTAGTGCATCGTCAGGTGGAAGGCCCCAAGAATGTAAGGAATTTCTCCATAGATTTGTAGACAGTGACATCCTGAATGCAAACCTTGGGGAATGGTTTGAAGAACTTGCAGGAAAATCTTCAAGTGATACTCCTGCCTTTGATGTTCCATTTGAGTTAATAGACCTTCAAAAGTTTGATTATGCATTGGAAGGGGTTTCTTTTCAGCAGCTAATTAGGATGCCCAGTGGTGTTTACACTTCAACTTCTGGTGCTGTGGAAGCGGCTACTTATCTTGCCATTGAAGACTTCTTACATGCAAGTGTGAAGGGTTTGTGGGAGGCATTTTGGAGTCAGGATGAACCCATGCCTTTCTATGTTAGCTGTGTTCACAATTCAAACTTAAAATTCTACCAAGCTGAAAAGGCCATCACTAACGGAAAACTAGGAGGCCTATGTGCCACAAGTATATTGCTAAAAAATCCTAGGCATCCACATGGGAAGTGGGACGATATTATTCAATTAGCACTTGTAAGGCCTGATATCGGAAGCCTTGCAGAGGAGAGTGACCGTAAGCTTTCTCTCTCAGCTATAGGTGAAGCGGTATTCTTTGCTCTTCGAGTTTTACTGTCAAGAAGCCTTAGTAATTCAAATACATCTCTCAATCTTACTTCAGTTTTTGTTCTTCTCGTTGATTCTCAATATGGTGGGGTTGTGAAAATAGAAGGAGATCTAACTAAATTGGAGTTTGACGCGAATAATGTGTATCAATGTGCTGCTGAGTGGATTAAAAATCATTTGCAGATTGCAGTTTCCCCTATTGACAGGATCTGGAACAACCTTGGAAATGCTAACTGGGGAGATATTGGTGCTCTACAGGTTCTTTTTGCAATTTTTCATTCAATAATAAATTTTGTGGGAATGCCCAAGAACTCGGTTGAAGACTTAGCTGCTGATCACAGCTCTCGTCTTCAAATAAGAAGAGCTGAGAGGCAGTTGGGAGATACCAGAATGAATGGGAATGGTCTATTTAGGTTCCAGCAGCGCATTGTTTCCCCTGAAATTGTTGAAGTGCAGGAGGAATCCATGAATATGGAGTCGAAGAAGTCTATGAAACTAGAAGTAGGTTCAGTTCTGTGGTTGGAGGATTCGAACTGGCAAAAGGGTTATCACATCAATGCAGTCCTGAGTGATGATGAAACTCATTATTATATTGCTGCTTCTGTTGAAGATAAGGGAAATGACCTGTTTCTATATGTTGGTTCACATCCTTCTCAGTTGGAACCAGCGTGGGAAGATGTGAAGTTATGGTATCAAGTTCAGAGGCAAACCAAGATATTGACAATTATGAAACAAAAGGGTTTATCCAGCAAGTATTTGCCACAATTGAGTGCATCTGGCAGGATAATTCACACTGGTCAATGTCAGAGACCAAGCTCAGGTGGAAATTGCAACCACCCTTGGTGTGGAACCCCAATTCTCGTGACTAGCCCAGTTGGCAAAACAGTTGCTAACATGGTGACAAATGGTCAATTTGGTTCAGATGAGGCTATCAGGTGTTGCCATGATTGCTTGTCTGCCCTTTCAGCTGCCGCTTCTGCTGGAATCCGACACGGAGACTTTAGGCCTGAAAATATTATTTATGTGAGTGCTGGTGTAAGGCAGCCTTATTTTGTTCTTGTTGGTTGGGGGCATGCCATTTTGGAAGAGAGGGATCGCCCAGCATTGAATCTCCATTTCTCGTCTACGTATGCTCTCCAGGAGGGAAAGTTGTGCTCAGCTTCAGACGCAGAGAGCCTGGTCTATTTGCTTTACTTTTGTTCTGGCGGGGATTTACCCGAGTTAGAATCTGTTGAAGGGGCACTGCATTGGAGAGAAACCTCTTGGTCAAAGAGGTTGATTCAACAGAAGCTTGGGGACATCTCTGCTATAGTAAAAGCATTTGCTGACTATGTTGACAGTCTCTGTGGGACTCCTTATCCTATGGATTATGAAATTTGGTTAAGAAGGTTAAGGAGACATATTCATGAAGAAGACCCTGGGAAGGGAATTGACACATCGAGTAAGAGTTTCTTTCACTAGCTACCTTAGCAAAACTGAACTAAACACCAGAATCATTGCCACTTACTGAGAAAAGGGACATTTTTTTTTACTTCGTTTATTTATTTATTTTCACCATTTTGAGCTAGTTTTTGGAGGTTGGATCCTTATTTATACTTGAAGGAGCCTTCAACTTTAGTAATTTGCCTTGGACTTTTCCCCTTTCTTGGGTGTGCTTTGAAAACTCTGCTTTGGATCAGCTGCATCACAGTTGTGATTTCGTGGTTATAGCTTATTTTGTGGCTGTGAACAACATATTCAGGTATTTGTGTGTGTAGTTCAAAAGAGGTATTCGCGAAAATTCTGATTATCACTATTTGGTGTATCTTTGTGTGTAGTTCAAAAGAAGGTGATACAAAGTATAATTATACATTGCTTCAGCAAGAGTCGTGTAGAAGATGTTATACAAGTTGTCATTATTTCTGTAAAGATATGACTTGTTCAGATTACACTGAAATATGCGTGATTGATCAGATTGAGGTTAAATGGAGTCTGTGAGGCTACTCCACTGGTTTTTCGTGGGGTTATCAACTCCACTGGCTTTTCTCTAGTTTTATTGGAGTATTAACTAGTTATGTTTTTAACTATATATGGGTGGGCATGTAACCTGAAATGCTCAAGGCCAAGTTAGTAATACCTCACAGTTTTGTCCTCAAAATTCCAGACTAATATGATAGCGACAATTAAACAGTAATTCTTGAAAAAAAGGTAGTTATCTCATTTCATTTGGCCCTGTAAGCAATGTAATTGGCAAGACTAGCCGTCTTCTCCTTTGCGGTCTCTGGGTTAAACCAAACTTGCAAGCTGATCCTTGGCTAGCCACCTTGATTGAAAACATACGTGAGCTTACCATCTACCACAATCCTTCCGATTACCACGATTGTTTTCCCGAGTTCCAAACATTGTCTAGGAGAAACTGACACTAGACAAAAGGAAAAAACATAAAAGCCAGATATAGTGGACTAGTGGTGCAACGGAGAAAGCTTTAAGGCAATAAAAAGTTGGTTTACAAATTTATGATATCCAATAAATCTTGGTACATTCCTGAATATAAGCAAGTTTTTGGTCAAGCACGAAGAAAAATCAAGGTTCAAACAACCTTAGGTTAACTCAAGCCAGAGGTGATAAGCCCAATCAATTTAACTTTAAGAACCAGTATTCAGCTTCGTAATACATCATTTTAGAAAGTTGACGGAAACATTTGAACAGAATTAGAAAAAAAGAAAATTGTAATGTTTCCGACAACTAATCTGCATCCATTTCTTCAAGGGCTGCTTTTGCTGCTGCCTTAGCTTCTTCTAAAACCTCATCTGGAACCTAGATCAGAAGAAACAAAAAATTACTACAGATAAATAACTCATCTGAATTCAAGTCAACCAGATTACAGAAAGAACTATTTAATATGACTTGATAATCCAAACAATAAAGACAAGAAGAAGAAATACAAAGAAATAAGTGAAACTAATATAAATCGACCACTTCTCAGCATACTGCATTATTTAGGCCTCTATTTGGATTCGCTTCTAAATTTTGCTTATTAGGATTATTCAGATTATGACTATTGTGATTGTTGAAATAATGCTAATAGGTACACACTTTTATCCTATAAAAAATAAGACGAAAGTAGCTCACCTGCAGCTTTTTCATATTTTACAGACATATTCCTATTTGGACAAATGAGAGAATCCAAACTCTGAACTTCACTTGTGCTCAACAAAAAGAACAATCTGATTCTAAAGAGTTGATTCAGTGCACATTATGCTTCTTTTTCAGGGACCTCTATTCCTTTTTTCTAAGGTCTAAGGCTCCTTCAGCTATTTAGTCAACTCCAATGTTGACTTAATTTTTCCATCTCTTTTGATGCACAAGCAAATTAAAAACATAATTTCACGTAAGATTTTATTAGTGTAAACTTGCCCATGCCAACATGTAGGTATTGGTGTTTGTCATGGCGAACACCTGGTGTCCATGTCCAGAAAAGGTCTCGTAACTGTGCGGACACGTTTAGGCAGAATACAATAACAAAATTATCTAAACAACATTCCATGATTTGAGAACAGTAATAACACAGACCTAGGGCTTCTGTTTAGGGATAGAGGCTATGTGATATGTATGAGTACCAGACTACTAATAGACCAATCAAAGACTCCTAAGCAAACACGGGTTTCTCTGAGAAGCCAGAAATTGTTAAAAAACAACATGCAGCAGTGAAAACCAAATACTAGCAGTATCAAGTTTAAAGAGAGAAGTTGCAACCAATAGGACATTGGATGAAAAATGTATAAATTAAAATAATACAAGGATCATACTCACGGCAAGGATGAAGGGTAACAAGGAGTTGAAAATGTATTACCTTCTGATGCTGACGCTTTGACTCGTCACAAACCCAACTCATTTCCAATTCAAAGGCCTTGTCCTTGGCCTCATCATGTACTCCATAAATTCTGCTTAGCAATAGGAGAAGTTGTCAAAGATATAATAGAATATGAATAGATAATAAAAATGAACAGAACATAAATACCAAACTTAGTTAATAAAAACAACACAAGTAGATTATGGAAAACAGCGACAATTTTATGCAGCAGGTTTTCCTAGAATTATGAAGTGTCTTCAACATTTGAGTTCATAGGAGATGAAGAATTTTCTTCTAGGATAATACATGATTAAATTAATTAACATAGAGCGTCATGTAAATTAGTGAAGTGTGCAACCTTGGTATGCTATGACTATTACTCAGCATTGTAATGGTTTCAATAAGCTATAATAGAAAGCTTCAAACAGCAGCCATGGCATTACAAATCTAAGTAATCACAGGAAAAAAAATACATACTTCAGATGAAATCATTACAAAATAAAATAAAAAATTATGAGCACCATGTCAAAAATAACACTTACATCTTGGCTACTTCAATAACACCTTGCCGGCAAGTCATCTCTGACAGCTTCAATTTTTCAATCTCTCTGAACACGATATAGTTTAATTCCAAACCAGGAAATTAATAATAATTATCAGTATGAAGAAAAGCAATATCATGACAAGCTTTCGATGAAAGAAGAATCTAAAAAATATAAAAGAATGTGGAGATGTATTTATCCATAAATAAATAAAATAACAAGGTGTCTTCATCAAGATATTAAAAATGCACTAAATGTCCTTGGGGACAGTGATTGAAAGCTTCTAACAAGCCATTGTTAAGTAGTGGCAGTAGCTACTAGTGTTGGCAGCCACAAAACATCATTGTGGCACAGAAAGCCAAGAAAAGCATGGTTGGCAGGGTACCATAGCACTCGTAAGCAGTGATAGCAACTGCCGGTGTATTTATTTAATTTACTTATAATTTTAGTAGTTATCTTATTAGGCAATTTAGATAAGGAAAGTTGTAGGAGTATTATAAATACTAGTATGTGAACCCGTGCGAGGACTGAGAATGTTTGAATATTAGTATGTAAAACTTATCTAAACATTATAATTATAAATTTTTAAACGTGTAATATATATTGTTAATTAATCCATTCATGTATTGACCACAAAATTTATTAATGATATGAAAGGTCTCTATTGAATATATGTAGATTTTGAAAATAATATGGTTATATTATTTTATTCAATGTATACATGTTGATGAAGTTAAAAGGTCTTCTTATACTTTAAAATTTTTCTATCCAATAAAAAAAGGAAAAGGAAGAAAAAGAATTTGGTACTGAAAGATGAAGTGAATGGAATATAAAATGAAAAATCAACTCATTTGAGCCAACTTGACCAAGCAAATTAAATCAGTCAATTGAATGTCGTGCTTTTAGATATAGGGATTGATGGATGTAATTTGCTATTTTATTGACAGTGAAATTACTATAGTTGATTGAGATTTGTGTGAGATGTCCTTTATTATGCATCTCTTTGGTCTTCAGCTGCTAGGGGATATTAAGGAGTTGCTATACTAGATCTTCAACATGATTACAAAGCCTATATACTAGTCTACAGTTTCTTTGGTCTTTCATTCTATCTTCTTTTCCTTCAATTTTTGTGTGGAAGAAGACTCCATTTTCCTTTTCATTTACCTCCTATTTTGCATTTATAAGAATCTTTTTCTTAATAAACTAAAAGAAAAAACAATGCAAAACACAAGAACTTTTATTGCTCCACAAGCCCTTCCGTTCCCATAACTATATATAGGAACCCTTATTCACCCTATCAAATGCCTCGTAATCCAGTTTGAGAAAATATATCCACGGTTGTTACTTATTTTCGATTCATTTCTAAGTGATCGTTTTTGAGGTTGCGATAAGGGAAATGAAGTCCATTTTTTGTTTACTCTAGTAGATGACAGGTAGTTTAGAATTTGGGGGCAAGTGAGGAGGATGGTTTGCTTAAAGGTGTGTGACAGAGGGACAGAAAGTAACTATCACATCTCCAATGGCAGTAAGTGGATGATACTACCATTTTTCTCTCAGACGGAACCCAAGGGATTATGCTTGATGAATTTTTTTTAGGGTGTTTCAAACCTTAAAAGTGAAAATCTTTTTTAAATGATAGTCTTGCAGGCACAGAAAATCAGTGTTCTCAAAATTACTAGGTGGACGGTGGACCTAAACAGTGGAGGGGCCTGCCTAGCGCCTAGGCCACCTAGATTTTTGCCTAGGCCGCCTAGGCGCTTTCTTATGTTGTCTCATTTATTTATTCTTTTATTTATATACTTGTTATACTAGACAAAACATATAGTAAATGTATTTTTTTTTTAATTTTACATGAAAAATTACCAACAAACAATCTTTTAAGTCTTAACAAATTTATTTTAAGTATTTTAGTGTTTCAAAGCCTTTATTAAATTTATGTGGTAGAGGTGGGCCTAGGTGTCCAGGCAGTAGAGGACACGCCTAGCGCCTAAGCGGAGATTAAGCAGACCACTGCAGCCAATTATATCAATGTACTTCTTTAGATATGCTAAACAGTGTGATAGACATATAGATTCGAAATTACAATTGCAATTTCTATAATATCTTTACATCTATTTAGTTTTTCATGAATTTTGATAATAAATGTTCTACCCATGCATAATTATATCAAATTAAATCATGTGTCATCTATTTGTCTAACAAATGTTCAGAACTTCGGTGAGACTAAGACAATGGAACAATTAATCTAAATATAAGCTCATGTTTGATTGCAATTAACTGACCATCGCTTTCTTTCTAGATGAACAACACGTGGAGAGAAACAAAAAAACTAGGAAGATCGCTTCTAGACAAAAATGCTTACGAGTTTTATGTGAGGGTTGCATCTAGACATGTAATCAGATTAGAGAGATTGAATTTGAAGCACCATATGTAGCTGAAACAAATGAAAATGACTTACGTCTTGGCAGCCTGCCTGCCCTTCCCAATAGCAGCACCAAAGTATTTCTGAAATAAATACCCACATATTAATTCAAAAACACAGTTTACAAAATTAATGTATAGCGAGTATATTGCATTATATGATAACCCGAATTGAATCATAGAAAACTTATCACATTCGCAAATGAATATTAAAGCATAAAGAGATTGAATGCTGCAATTATCCTTAGGTTTTGAAAAGAAAACAACTCACATAGGAAACTCCTGAAGGTTCAATCATGTATAGTTGTGGTCCCTCTCTATCATAACCTCCAAGAATTACTCCACACCCAAAAGGCCTGCAATATCACAAACTTGAATGTAAAAGAAGAACAGACTGGGGAAATTAAAGATGGAAACTTTCAAAAGAGATAATATATCTGAACAAACCTGAGCCACCAATAAAGTGTGCATAGATGCACATAACTAGCGACACGTTCGCAAAGTTCTTTCACCGGAATTTGGTCACCATAAAGGCTGCAAAGTCATCCATAAGAGACTTAATTTTAGAAAAGGAATGATAACATTTATACAGCAAAATATCAATCAGTTTTACTTGGCAATTGCTTGGTTTATTCTGAGCGTAATGTTAGCTTTTTTATTGCAGATTAAGGACTGGCCACCTCCAAATCAATTTTTTTATGATAAAAAGGAGTTTCCCGGCCTTGCGACCAGACTATATCTCCCCTCCCCGAACAAGGCTTTCAATAACAGGTTTACACTTGCGGTCCGTGGCCCTTATGCTTGATGTCAGTGGGAGTCGAACTCAAGATTTTCGAGTTTACGGTTGATCCCAAGTTCTCCCTTAAACCACTGAGCCAAGCGGTAGGATTATCCCAAATAAGTTTTATGCATCTTTTAAATCAATAAATCCCTAACAAAGGTGTGATATAAATTTGTGGAATGCATTTAACTAAAATCTATTTATTTTTATTTCTTACCAAGTAAAAAATCCACTAGATGCGCAATAAAAAGGGGCCAACCCAAATACACTCATAGTCTACAAAGGATAGGATAAAGAACATGCACCCCTTTGCCCCTATTGGGAAAAAAATACCCATAAAAGGAACCTACACTAGTTTCCTATAACAAGAAGTGTAGCTTTGTTCACACCTTGTCAAGCAACATATGTCTTATGGTTTCTTATATCAAGAAGTGTACCAGTGTTCACACCGTGTCAAGCAACATATATTCATATATGAGTTAATTCTTATCATGAGATATATAAATTCCTGTCTAAGCAAACCTTTCGTAGTTATTCGCCTCGGATTTAGCTCGTGCAACAATCTGTCTTCCGTCTGCAGCTAAACCTGCAACAGCCTATAAAATGGAAAACATCAGCAAGACACATTAAAAATTATATCAAACAATATGTGGCTAATATAGATCAAAGTTCAAACCACCAACAAATATTAGCTGCAGGCTTAAGCTTGGATGTTCTTTCATGTATCATCTCACAGGAAACTAGAAAATCCCAGAGAGAGAGAAACAACTAAATTAGATCCTAAAGTGCCTGTTTACTTCACATAGTTTTTTCGCCAGATGCTTTAACTCAAAAAGATGTGATAAAGAGTATAAGGAGTTACATATGACGATAGTAAACCAAAACAAAATTAATAACAACATTCATGTCAGTGGTTCATGGCGACTAGAGGTTGTTAATGTCTTGTAGCAATTAACTGATGGATAAACTCTCAGAAGTGTGAATTCTACAAGTCTACATTCACAAAAGATAGGTCTGCTTAACATTAAGAAATCTTTGCCCTTCCGATCTGACCGTGGGTTAAGATACATGGAAAAATTCCAGCTACCAACACTAAGCATTTGTATTCAACAGGAAAGATATTACCAATAAGCATGACGTAGCTTAGAGTTATAAATGATTGTCTACTATACAATTGAAATGTTAAGCCCTAGCTTCAAAGACATGTCTGGCAGCAACCAGAGCTATGAAATTCTAATAGGAGCACCAGAAAGTGATAAAGAAACTAGAACATATTGAAGAGGAAAAGAGCCATTAGTCAATTATGGTATATATTGTAAAGTACTGCGTCCTGGTGGTTCCTGCAGTACAGCACATCCCATTGTAATCAAGGTTGAGGAACAAAGGAAGGAAATTGGGGAACCAAAATAAAAATATAACTTTACACCAGCCTTAAAAAAAAGGTATATATCAGTTAAACTTTTCTCATCTGCATCTAAAGTTTTAGAAGCAAGCTAGGTAAAGCACCAGAATAGAAGAGTTCGTCACTATTTGGATAACAGAACCTAAAGTCATTGTGCATTTTCAAATGCTACCCAATTTTTGTGATAGTGAAGAATGGGCAGAGATAATTCTCGCTAAACTTCCATACTGTTAGAAAGAGACAATCATTATGTGTAAAGTCAGTAAAGACAACCGGATAATTGCACAATAATTGAATCTATACATACAACTATACATAAGAGAGATATTGATGTATGAATAAGTACCATGCCGGAATGGCGGTGAACAGAGTGGATTCTACGATTAGATCCAGGCAACATCATCTTGGATGCGATCAGCTTCTCAACTCCCTAATAAATCAACAAAATTGAAGCAAAATCAGCAAACAAAAAATTGAAAAACAAATACAGGTAGGAAATATAGAAACCCTAAAAAGTACCATAACAATGCCATCTTTGCATTTGATGGCGACGACGGTGCCGCTATTATCGACAGCTTTGGCGGCGTACTCAATCTGAAAAACTCGACCGTCAGGCGAAAAAGTGGTGACCGATAGGTCGTAACCTGTTCCGATGCTACTCATCTTTTTCTTCTACTTCTCTCTCTCTCTCTCTCTCTCTCTCTCTCTCGTTCGATTGTATACTGTCAGTGTTTTTTCAAGCTACTCGTCTTTGCTTTTCTTTGGTAACAAGACAGCCCCAAGCCACAGGAGTTTACAAAAGTATCCCTAATAAAACCCATAACCAATTATCTTTTTTTTTTTTTTCCATTCCCACGTATATAGAAAATTTGCTCCAATGAACCAATCACCAACCAGACTATAATGACGATTTTTTGAAATATAACAAGGTTCGAATCGCCACCATAGATATAGTTAGATAAAATGACGATTTTTTATACTATAGCGACGGAAAAAATTATCGCTATAGCCGCATCTTTTTTGGTCCACTTTATTAATTTGCAGAAGCTATATATATATATATATATATATATATATATATATATATATATATATATATATATGGGATCGCTTCATGGCTTGATAGGTTCTTATGAATTGTACAACACACCTTTTGAATTTGTTGATCAACTTATTGGAAGAATTTGAGATTGAGATATATTAATCTCAATGGTATGAATTTCTCTAGGTTTTATTTAAATAAGAAATACATTTTAACATATTTATCGGTATAGTTCAACAAAATGAATATTTAATATTAAAATATTAAATAAATTACAAATTATTACTCTTTTTACGCATTGATGCTTTATCGGTTTTAATCGAATATAAAGAGATTGCACAAAATATTAAAATATTAAAATATTTAAAAATATTAAAGTTACAAATTATACAAGCCTATTCTTTTTTTAACACATTCATGCTTTATCACTTTTTAATCAAATATAAAGATATTGCACAAAATTTATTTTGACTTACAAATATAATGTTAAAAATAAATATAATTATATTACATCTTTATATAATTATATAATTATGCAAGATGTAATAAAGATGTAAATATTATTAATATAAAAATAAATATAATTATATTACATCTTTATATAATTATATAATTATTACATTATATTACATCTTCGCATAATTATTACATCTTTATATAATGTTTAAAATAAATATTATTAATATAAAAATAAATATAATTATGCAAGATATATAATTATATTATAAATAAATAAATATATAATATTAATATTATTTTAATATTAATATATTAAAATAAATATAATAAATATATAATTATGCAAGATATATAATTATATTATTTATAATTATGCAAGATGTAATAAAGATGTAAATATTATTAATATAAAATAAATATAATTATATTACATCTTTATATAATTATATAATTATGCAAGATGTAATATAATTATATTTATTTTTATATTAATAATATTTATTTTTAACATTATATTTGTAAGTCAAAATAAATTTTGTGCAAATCTCTTTATATTTGATTAAAAAATGATAAAGCATGAATGTGTTAAAAAAAAAGAATAGCCAAGATAACTTCAGATCGCTTTAATATTTTTAAATATTTTAATATTTTAATATTTTGTGCAATCTCTTTATATTTGATTAAAACCGATAAAACATCAATGCGTAAAAGAAAAGAGTAGTTTAAGATAACTTCAGACGTACAAATATTTTAATATTAAATATTCATTTTGTTGAACTATACTAACAATATGTTAAAATGTGGGGTCCTCTTATTTAAATAGAAACCTAGAGAGTTTGTCACTACTGGGCCAGTATTAATATATCCCAATCTCAACCTTCCAATAAGTCGATCAACGATCCAAAAAAGAGGGTTACACATAGCCTCATAAAGAACCTACGCCATGGAAGGGATCCCTATATATATATATATATATATATATATATATATATATATATATATATAATATCTAACGATTAATATGGCTATCGTCCGCAGTTTGATTTTCAGTTTTTCGTAATTTAATACTGCGAACGGGACAAATGTCCAAAATACCTTCTTTGTAAAAGTTTTTATCCGTAATATTAAACTACGCACGCTGACCAATTGAGAAACATCTCCGTTTTTAAGCTAAGTTTAAATTTTCTTTAGTTTTTTAGGCTCCGCAATATTAAACTATGGATGTGACGCCCCCAAAATAGGTATACAACACCCATTCTGAGTCGCCAAAAATATGGTACAGAAAACAAACTACAACTTCAATAATACAATTATCATGCAAAATACGACAACACATACTATGAGTTTAAATACAAATATTGTCTTCTATACAATATCCACACCCAAATAAGTCCTCATTACAATTATTCATACACTATTTTACGAAATAGTGAGGATCGCTAAAACATCTTTCTAGAACCATCACTCCGCACCTGCACTCGATCCTGCTTATGTTCTCACCTCACGAGAAGAAAAATGGAACAAAAAGGAAAAGGGTGAGCTCAACTATCACAGTAAAGAATATTATGACTAAGATAATATATAACAAATTATCATTAGTCTTCAACAGGGAAAAATCGATAGAATATAATAGATGACAACAAGTTTTAGATCAACAAATACTGGTGAAATAATGAATCCATTAGAAGAGTCACGTAGAGAATGAATTCTACTATCTTCTAAGATTTAAGAGTCCATTATCAATATTTTATCCCTGTAACATCAATCAATATACATCTTTTAATCAAATATTCATCTTCGCACTACATACCAAAGATATTCATTTATTTCACCCGTTGGTCATGTTCATCTCAACACCTGTTCATCTTTGCACTACGGCCAAAGATATTCATCGATTAATCATTCATCTTTGCACTACTGGGCCAAAGATATTTAGTAATATCATCATTTAGGGTGAGGATGATGAAAAATATTTTAAAGAAAACGAATCCAGTGAGACAGAAGAACAAATATTAGGGATTTGTATAACAGTTTATCCAAGATCAATAATACTCCATAATAACCAATTTTGAAGCAGAATTCAAAAATAAAGATCAAACATGGATACAATCAAAGATAGTAACCATAATAGACATCTTGGACAAAAAAGAAAATTTTCATTTTTTGGTGAATAAGGTCAGATTTGAATGAATAGTCTTAGTATCGTGAATAGTAATCCCGACACAAAAAGTTTTAAATTTGATTAAAAAGTTCAGATCAATACTTCGGCATAATGATATTGAAAGAAATAATATCATATATGAAGAAAATAACATCCCTTACCTCAAAATAAGCAGTGCTTGATCGAATATCGGATAGAAAGTCAAGGAAACTCATACTTGACAAAGAACTCTCAAAGTATCAAAATACTCACAAAAATATGCTCGAAAATCTAGAGAGAAAGAAAACTTGTTTCTGGTGTGATTTTCAATTCTAACCTAAGCGTCTATTTATAGGAAAATGCTAGAACGTCATAGGAGACTAAAATAATAAATTAATATTATTTATTCTCATTTTTTCTACGCATGCTTTGAAAGCCATCAACCCCTCATTTCGAAATTTATTGACCCACATGTTATTAACATTAACCAAAAGTGGGTCCCACCCATAAATTTAATAAAAATTATTTTATTTTCCGAAACTTCAACAATTCATAGAAAATAACTCGTTTATCAAAAAAATACGAATTTTATGTCCATTTCGCATGAAATCGAATTCTCTACAACTTTGTAGCTTTGAGTTTTTCCAAATTCCAAACAGAAAATATCCGAAATCCATAAACGGGTATTTTTAATACTTTTCTTCCTACAAAATACTGATAAAATACCTCAGCATTAATTTCTTCAATTATATCCACATAAAATAAATATATCCATCAATTATATCAAATAAATATTTCCTTATCATATAAATTAATTATTCACAAATAATATTACAGAATCACACTTTTAATGACGCGGTGCCTTAGGAAAGAGGGGCTTTCCAATAAGGATTTCTCCTTCTTGGCGCATGTAATTAGGTGACCAAACCTCTCATCGATGAACTTTCTTGACATTGCCAATAATCTTTATCTAATAATATTATTCAAATAATATGAATTATTGATCTAATAATGGAAAATACTGTGCAATGACAATTATTGAAACAACAATAATATAAACTATCAACGCAGCAATTATTGAATCAATAAAATAAAATATTGAACAATAACTACTGTAATAATTATTGAGTAGTGTCTTCTTACCTAAGAATCAATAATTCAACAATACTATGCAACCACAGCGTATTACTGTATTTTAACCACCGGGTATTCCAACAGTGTTAACGGTAACAATTACGTCGTTATTCATAAAAACTCATACTTTGTCGTTTTCTTCATCCGACAGTTATTCCGTTATGAGGCCCACAATTGACTGTGCCATCGTCCGGATATTCCCGACAAAAAAATATTCTACGACCAAACGAATATTCCCCGACAGAAATGAATATTTTATAACAACTTACTTATTTTGTAAAATTTGCACATTTCACCCATAACCAAAACATTATATCAAATTAACCCTTATTAATTTAGAATAGTGAATAGAGGAAAATTCAATTTTATTTATAATAAGTTGGGGTCTTACAACCTCCCTTCCTTATAAAATTTCGTCCTCGAAATTGACGTACGTACCTGGCGTTTCGAACAGGTGAGGGTACCTCGCTTTTATTTTCGATTCCAACTCCCAGGTCATTTCTTCAATAGCTTGGTTTCTCCACAAAACCTTAACTTATGGTATAACCTTGGTGCGTAGGACATGTTCTTTCCTATCCAAGATTTTAACAGGTACCTTCTCGTACGTTAAATCTTCGGCTATCTCGTCTGGTTCTAACTCAATAATATGGTTTGGGTCTTTCACATATTTATGAAGCATAGATATGTGGAAAACATTATGAACACGAGAAATACTTGGAGGTAATGCGAGTCTATAGGCCACATTTCCTATTCGGTCAAGAATCTCAAATGGCCTAACAAACCTTGGATTGAGCTTTCCTCTCTTTCCAAATCTTGTAACTCCCTTCCATGGAGCAATACGTAGCAGTACATGATCCCCAATATTAAATTTCACGTCTTTTCGATGAAGATGAGCATAACTCTTTTGTCGATCTTGTGAGGTTTGAATACGTTGTCCAATCATTTGGATCTTTTCTGTAGTCATGCTTACTAATTCTGGTCCCAACAACGTTGCTTCTCCCACCTCGTTCCAAAGATATCTTTGGAGAGCGACACTTTAAATCCATACAACGCCTCAAATGGAGCCATGCCTATACTTGATTGATAACTATTGTTGTAGGAGAATTCCACGGGTGTGCAAGTACTTATCAACTCCCTTTGAAGTCTAGAACACGAGTCTTAATAAATCTTCAAGAGTTTGAATAGTCTCTCTCGATTGTTCGTCCGTTTGAGGATGGTATCTTTGAATCGAATCATAAATCCGTGCCCATAGCTTTACGTAAGCTAACCCAAAATCTTGAAGTGAATCTTGGGTCACGATCCGAAACTATGGATCTTGGCATGCCATGCAATCTCACAAACTCATTCACGTCACATCTGAGCAAGGCGTTCGAGGAATAAGTGTCACGTATCGGCAAGAAATGAGCGGACTTGGTTAATCTATCAACAATAACCCAAATCGCATCTATACCTTGAGAAACCTTGGGAAGACCGTGAACGAAATCCATAGTAATGTGTTCCCACTTCCATTCGGAATCTCAAGTGGTTGCAATGGACCTTTTGGTACTTGATGCTCGCCTTTACACGTTGACAAGTTAAACACCTCGAGATAAACTCCGCGATCTCTCTCTTCATATTGTTCCACCAAAATGTATGTCGAATATCATGATACATTTTGGTACTCCCATGATGGATTGCAAATGGGGTGTTGTGTGCCTCCATCACGATTCTATGCTTCAAGTCAGAATCGTTAGGAACACAAAGTCTAGAGTTGACTCGAAGTATTCCTTCTTCATCGATTCTTGCTTCTGGAATAACTCCTTCTTGCACTTTCTTCTTTATACGCATCAGCCCCAGGTCCGTAGCTTGAGCAGCTTTAACTTTATCGATTAAAGTCGGTTCTACTCGTATATTTGCCATCATCACGTGGGTCCCTGGAGTCTTTAACTCTATCTCCATCCTTTGCAAGTCATACAAAATGGGCCTTTGTGTTGACAATATCACACTCGTACTTGCATATGATCTTCTACTCAATGCGTCAGCTATTATGTTCGCTTTTCCAGGATGATATTGAATAGTGTGATCGTAATCTTTCAACAACTCAAGCCAACGTTGTGACGCCCCCAAAATAGGTATACATCACCTATCCTGAGTCGCCAAATACATAGTACGAGAATACAAATACAATCTTTTAATATACAACAAAAGAGTTTGTGAGTTTTAATACAAATATTGTCTTACAGACTGATATCCACTCTCGAATAAGTCCTCATTACATTAATTGTCACTTTATTTAGCAGAATAGTGAGGATTACTAATGTTATCCTCTGGAATCGAAATCACTCTGTTTCCCGACTAGTCCCGCTACGTTTTCATTTCTCAGAGAGAACAATGAAAACAAAAGGGTGAACTCAACTAGCCCGAAGAAATATTATGACTAAGATAATGCGAATAAATTATCATTAGTCTTCAACAATGTTAAGCGATAAAATCTGATAGACATCATGTTTAAGCTGCGGTGAATAAGCGATCCATTAAAAGAGTCAAGTAGAGAATAAAATCTACTATCTTTTATGATTTAAAAGGTTTTTCATCACTTTTATCATTTGGGACTCGACAATAAATAATTCACATCATCGAATCACCCCGCACTCTGACCCGAGGATATTCTTTAATATCACGACCACAATTATCCATGCATTACGGGCCAAGGACATTCGTGTATTCATCAATGGTCATAATCATGCCAACAACTATCCATCAATGCACTACGGGCCAATAAGGACTTTTATCACATCATTTATAACATTACGGTCATGATTATACCAAATAATCCCTAGTCATAATCATACCAAGTCCATCTATGCACTACAGGCCACAGATGACTTTAAAAAAAATATAAACATGAGGATGATGACAATGATATAAGAATTGATAAAACAAGTCCACGAATTAATTTATCGAGGAACTAATAACGTCCAAATTGTCGACATGATACTTCTTTGTAGAGTAAAATTCAAGAATGCTCGGAAGAATATTTCCATGAAAAGATCTTTGGATGAAGCGCAAATATCGAGGATATTCTACTAATTTCATGGAGTATAGAAGTCAAAACTTTAACTTATTTGAGTATAATAAGAAATGGAATAACAAAAGAAATCACCAAGCATGCGATAGGCCGCACATGCGAGTTATTCCAACGAGAATAATAAAAAAGCGGAACGGAGAATAATAAAGCCTTGAGACAGATATATTCAACGAGAATAATAAAAAAGCGGAACCGGTCGGTAAAAAAAACGATGACAGGATGTTCAAAAGAATAATAAAAATAACGGTAAAACCTCGAGGATATTCAACGAGAATAATAAAAAAAGCGGATTCGGCGTAAAAGCACAGACGATGATGTTCAACCAGAATAATAAAGAATGGAATAATAGAAGAATTTCACCATGTATGCGGTACTTGGCATAACTGAGTTATTCAACATAATAATAAAGAATGGAATAATGAAGTTCTCTTCATGAAGGCGAAAGAAAGAAATAATACCCTTACCTTTGAAAGAAACTGGATATAGGAGTAGTGAGGTAGCAGGCTTCTCTTCTTCTACTGATTTTCTCTCTACAATTTTTCTCTATAATAATTGCTCTATAGCTTTAGTGAATTGGTGAGAAATGAAGGAAGAATGAGCTTCTATTTATAGAAAAATATAGTTTCGATAATTTCACGTTTTGGGGCTCGAAAAATTACGATACAATACCTCAACTTTTTCTTTATTTTTAATTTAGTCATGCAGTATTATCAAACTTGCACACCTCCCCTAATAGTAAATAATGTGATTGATAGTAAATCATGTGAATCAATAGTTACAGACATGTGAAAATATGAATTACGGTATAGTACCTCCATCTATACCTCCATTTTTTAACTTAGTCATACAAATATTATCAATCTTGCACCAACTCCCCTAATAGTAACAAGAATGTGAAACAATAGTATAATCATGTGAACAAATAGTTATAATCATGTGAAATAATAGCAATCAATTGCTCATTTATCAGGTTAAATACCGATTTAGTCGATATAACCTCGGACATAAATTATTATCGAAATAAATGTTGATTTTCACTAACACAAATAATTCCAACCACAATGAAACTATTTTTATCAAAAATATAAATTTTGAAATTTTGAAGTTTGACTTTTCCGAAAAAGTCAAGCTGTTGACTTTTGACGAATAGTAAAATCTGGAAAATTTTGTGTTTATAGTTTATTTTACTAATTTCATCGTTCAGGACTCAAATATCGTCGTCGCGTCTCCAAATTCAACTCAGAGCACAACTTCAATTTTAATAACATTCATCATTAATATTATAACTCATGATATTTATCAACCGGTCGTTTTTCTCAGGGAAGAGGGGCTTTCGATAAGGATTTCTCCTATTGGTGGCATGATTAGGTGACGAACCTCTCTTGTGAGAACTTAGACATTGTAAATATTCTGATTTAATAATATGAATAACTTTGTCGTCTCAATTATTGATTTAATAAAATAACATATTATGCGAGATTATCTTGTGACAATAATCGAATCGATAATATGAGAGATATGATCGCGACAATTCTTTGTAGCAATAATTGAGTATAAGCGGTGACTTTCTCGTAAGCATCGATAATCAATCTGGTGTGCTTCTTATGCGACCCAGCGTATTCTTCTTTACTTTTTACTAGAGTAGTTCAGCGATTATTAGCGGTAAAACTTCCATAGTTATTTTCATAAATATATTTTTGTCGTTTTTCTTAATCAGACAATAATTACATTGTGGGGTCCACCGATGATTCTTGTAGTTATGCGAATATTCCTGCTAAAAGCGAATATTCTTGACCAATCGAATATAATATAACAACTTGCATACTTTGCGGAATTTATAAATACTACCCACAACTATAACATTATAACAAATTCATTCCATAATATTCAAAAATGATAATTATAGAAAAATCATCTTTATTCATAAAAGTTGGGGTCTTACTGACCTCCCTTCTTATGAAATTTTGCCCTCGAAATTAGAAGTACGTACTTGGTATTTCGAATAGGTGAGGATATCTTGACTTCATCTCGATTCTAACTCCCAGTCATTTCTTCCACGTCGTGGTTTCTCCATAAAACTTTGACTTGAGGTATAACCTTGGAGGCGTAGAATATGATCCTTCTTATCAAGATTTTAACAGGTAACTCTTCATACATTTAAATCTTCATCTATCACGTCGGTTCTAATTGATAATGTGGTTCGGGTCTTCCACATATTTACGTAACATGGATATGTGAAAAGCATTATGAACACGAGACATACTTGGCGATAAAAGCGAGTCTATCGCCTACGATTTCTACTCGATCGAGGATTAAAATGGGCGATAGATCGAGGATTGAGCTTTCCTCTCTTTCCAAATCTCGTAACTCCTTTCCATGGAGCGACACGTAACAACACATGATCTCGATATCGAATTCCACGTCTTTTCGATGAAGATCGGCATAACTCTTTTGTCGATCTTGTGAGGGGTTTTTATCGTTGTCGGATTGTTTGAATATTTTTTTCCGTAGTCATACGTACCAAATCCGGTCCCAACAACGTTGCTTCACCCACCTCATCCCAACATCTTTGGAAGCGACACTTTCTTCCATCTGGCGCCTCGAATGGAGCCATGCCGATACTTGCTTGATAAGCTGTTGTTGTAGGAAAACTCCACCGATGGTAAGAACTTGTCCCAACTTCCCTTGAAGTCGAGGACACGAGTCTTAATAAATCTTGAGAGTTTGAATAGTCCTCTACGATTGTCCGTCCGTCGAGGATGATATGCGAACTAAATCGTAAATCTGTGCCCATAGGTTTTTGCAAACTAACCCAAAATCTTGAAGTGAATCTTAGGTCTCGATCAGAAACTATGGATACTGGCATACCATGCAATCTTATAATCTCGTTTATATATATACTAGCAAAAGCGTTCAAGTGTATAAGTTTCTCGTATCGGTAAGAAATGAAAGCGGACTTGGTTAATCTATCAACAATGACCCAAATCGCATCTATGCCTTGAGAAACCTTGGGAAGACCCGATGTGAAATCCATGGTAATGTGCTCCCACTTCCATTACGGAATTTCAAGTGGTTCTGATGGACCTTTTGGCACTTGATGCTCGCTTGACTCGTTGACAAGTTAGACACCTTGAGATAAACCCGCTATCTCTCTCTTCGTATTGCTCCACCAAAATGTATGTCGAAGATCACGATACATTTTGGTACTCCCGAGATGGATTTGCAAGCGGTGTGTTATGCGCCTCCATCATGATTTTATACTTTAACTTCGGGGTCGTTAGGAACATAAAGTGCAGAGTTGACTCGAAGTATTCCTTCATCATCGATTCTTGCTTACGGCATAGCACCTTCTTGCACTTTCTTTTATCATACGCATCGGCTCCAGTGCATGTAGCAAGCGACTTTAACCTTATCGATTAAAGTCGGTTCTATTCGTATATTCGCCATCATCACGTGGGTCCACAGAGTCTTTATCTCTATCTCCATCCTTTGCAAGTCATACAAAATGGGCTTTGCGTTGACAATATCGCTTTCGTGCCGCCGTATGATCTTATCTTACTTCAATCGTCGGCTACCACGTTAAACTTTTCGAGGATGGTATTGGATGGTATGATCATAATCTTTCAATAGTTCAAAGCCAACGTCGTTGTCGCATGTTGAGTTCCTTTTGAGTGAAGAAATATTTGAGGCTTTTATGATCAAGTAAAGATCTCCACTTTCTCCCCATACAAATAATGCCTCCAAATCTTTAGTGCAAAAGCATTCTTTGCTTGACTCTAGATCATGAGTAGGATAATTCCTCTCATATTCTTTGAGTTGTCGTGAGGCATAGGCTATGACTTTCCCATGTTGCATGAGAAACAACCTAACCCTTTGCCCGAAGCATCTTTGTAGATGACAAATCCCTCGATCCGAGATGGTATTGTCGAGCAGTCTTTGAAATGAGTCTCTCTTGAGTTCTTGAAAACTCTTCTCACATTCCTCGCTCCAATAGAATTTTGTATCTTTCCAAGAGTTAATTTGAGTTAAGGGAGTAGCGATTAGAGAAAACCGCCTACGAATCTCAGATAATAACTTGAAAACTAAGCGAGAAAGCTACGTACTTCGATCCTTGATTTAGGTTGCTCCCGACTTTGAATAGCTTCAATCTTTCTTTGGGTCAGCGGATATTCCATGACTTGACACCACGTGCCCGAGGAATGCTACTTCCTCAAGCTAGAACTCGCATTTCTTCAACTTGGCATAAAGCTTATATTCACGAAGCTTTTTAGATATCGACCTCAAGTGTTGCTTCATGATCTTCACGGCTTTTGGAATAAATAAGGATGTCATCGATGAAGAGCGACCACAAAGTGATCAAATATTCCTTGAATACTCGGTTCATCATATCCATGAAAGGCGTGGGAGCATTAGTCGATCAAAAGACATGACTAGGAATTCATAATGCCGTCTAGGAGTTACGAAAGTCTTTGGAATGTCATCGGTTCTAATCTTCAATTGGTGATAGCGGAGCGAAGATCGATCTTTGAAAAGAATTTGGCTCCTTATAAATGGTCAAACGGGTCATCAATACGTGGCAATGGGTACTTTATTTTGATGGTGACATGGTTCGACTCCAGATAATCAATACAAAGTCGCATACTCCCATCTTTATTTTTCACGAATAGAGCAGAGGAGCACCCCGAGGAGCGTCTTAGGGCCGAATAAAACCGATGTCTAACAATTCCTGCAGTTGGGTCTTTAACTCCTGAAGTTCAATAAGAGTCATTCGATATGGGGCTTTGGAAATAGGTTTTGTATCGGGTTCAAGGTCGATAGAAAATTCAATTTCACGCTCTGGGGGTAGGCCAGGAAGTTCTTTAGGGAATACATCAGGAAATTCATTAACAATAGAAATATCATTCAAAATTGACATATTTTTATTTAGATCCGTGACATGAGCTAAGAAAGCTTGACATCCATTTTTCAATAAACGAATAGCTTTATGGCTTGAGATGATAGTGATTGATTTTAATGGTTTGGTTGCTTGAATTCGCATAATAGGTTGGTTAGGAATATGAAAGCTAACAACCTTACGAAAATAATTAATTTTTGCACGATGAGTAGTTAACTAATCAATCCCTAGAATCACGTCAAATGCAAGTATTTTCAATGAAATAAGATCGACGGGTAATGTGAGAGGCTGGAGATTTGAACTAAACAAGACTTATAAGCGAGTGGATGTAATGAAGGTTTCTCCCGATGGAGTTTTGACGGATATAAGTCAATTTCTCGGTCGAATTTAAGCGTTGGCAAGTAGGAGAAATAAAAGAATGGGTAGAACCAGGTATCAAATAAGGTATAAACTTTCTTAGAGTTTATGATAAGCTTACCCGTGATGACCTCGTTCGGGTTCCTTGCTTTACGGGAGGTCACAACAAAGCGCTCTCCCTTGCACACTACCGGCTTTGACTTTTCTGGGACGGCCTTTGGTGCCTCTATCCTAGCTGAACTTGTCTTCGGTGAACGACAAAATCAGGCTAGGTGACCTTCTCTTCCACAATTATAACATGCTTTGGACGGCATCGCGTAGTTTGGACTAATGTGTCCCTCCCCTCCACATTTGAAGCATATAATAGGTGGTCGTTCTTCTTCCTTCACAGCTGTGGTCTTTGGTCTTTGACGTCTTTCCATCATTGTTGAATCTCCTCTTCTTGAAATGTCCATTCTTATTTATTTTGGCCTGATTACCCAAAGTGGTTACCATTTACGGCATCTTGATTCCTCACGCTTGTTATCACCGCCGATGGTTTGCTCTCATTTTGTATTATCATTTTGTAATTTGCTCTCTTTTGGTTGGGTTGACTCGTTATCGCGTTCAATAAGCGAGCCCTATTAACAACATCTAAATACAAACACGGTTTATGAGAGATAAGATATTGGCGTATCTCGGGTTTGAACCTCTTAGAAACATTCGCGTCATTCTCTCCTCATTATCAACCAAATGGGGCCTTGGCCCGGGATGATTTCGGCAAACTTAGCCCGTCTTGAGACACGGTCGTGTTGTTTTGCTCGGTTTAATAAACTCTACCTCTTTCGTATAGCGAATACTTTCGGGAAAGTACTTGTCGTTGAGCGATTCTTGAAACTTCTCCCAAGACATCTTTAGTGCGGCGGGTTGGGTGCGCTTTCTGATTCCCACCGATGTAATCGCCTCTGCCATAACATGAAGGTGGCGAAAGGAACCTTTTGCTCCTCGGAGTAACCCGAGACATCAAATATCTTGTTGATCTGTTTTATCCACGTCTCGCCTTAAGAGGTTTGGCTCTCAAAAAACTCGGTGGTCCCAGCTCCTTGAGCATTTGGCGGTGGCCGTCAAGAGTTGCCGAGTGTTTCCACTGCATTTTGGGCGGAGCGCGCTCTGCTTTGATGTTGCATGAATTGCATGAAGCCTCGAAACATTCCATCGTTCATCATTTAGTCGGTGTTGTTATTTGCATGAGGATTATCGCCTTCACGATGTACATTGTCACGGTTATTGATCTGTGGAGACTCAGCGGTCTCTCTCTGTGCTCCATTGATGTTCTCAACATTCTCGGATGCCATTTTCAAAAATCGCCACAAAACAAGGGTTAATTAACATATCACATATTATCCTATACTACGAGCCAGAGCCAATTAAATACCAAATAAACTTAGGTAGGGTCATCTTAGCGAAGTGTGGCGCTCCCTAAAATTAGGTATCGTCACCCATCTTGGGTCGCCACTTACATGGTACATAAATTCAAAAACAACTTACTAATATAAACATGCGTAGCGAGAATACAAAATACAATCTTTAATATCGACATAAAGCGTGAGTTTGAATACAAATATTGTCTACTAGATATTATACAAACTCGAAAAGGAGTCCTCATTACAACTATTATCACCTTATTTCACAGAATAGTGAGGACTACTAATCTTATCCTACGGACCATTACTCCGTTCCCAGGCTCGTCCCGGCTATGTTCTCATTTCTGAAGAGAACAGTGAAAGAAAGGGTGAGCTCAACTAGCCCAAGATGAAATATTATGACTAAGATAATGCGAGAATAAATTATCATTAGCCTTCAATGATGTTAAAGCGATAAAATGATAGACAAACCAGTTTAAGCTGCGATGGAACACGCAATCCATTAAAAGAGTCAAGTAGAAAATAAAGTCTACTATCTTTTAGGTTTTAAAAGGTTTTCATAAATTTTATCACTAAGACTCATTTTAATGAATAAACCACAATATCTAATCATCCCCTGTACTGAGGATATTCAAGGATTTTCATCAAATTATCAATGGTCATGACTATCTAAGAATCACCCCGGTCATAATCATACCAAAAACTATCCATCATGCATTACACGGCCATCGAGGACTTTTATCACATCATTTATAACAAGCCGTGATTATACAAGAATGATCCACGGTCATAATCATACTAAGTTCATCTATGCTTGCGTAAGCAAAGATAACATAATATAACATGAGGATGATGACAATGACATAATAATTCAATAAAACAAGTTCAAGAATTATTTTATCCAGGAATTAATAACGTCAAATTGTCAACAAGATACTTGTTTTGTAGAGTAAAATTCAAGAATGATCGAGAAGAATATTTCCATGAAAAGATCTTTGGATGAAACGCAAATATCGAGGATATTCTACTAATTTCATGGAGTATAGAAATCAAAGTTTTAACCAACTAGGTATAATAAAGAATAGAATAACAAAAGAAATCACCGTGCATGCGTGCGGTACTTGGCATAGGCGAGTTATTCCAATGAGAATAATAATAACGAAACGAAAGTCGGGTGAAATTCACGCAAGCGGGATGATCCAACAAGAATAATAAATCTTTGAATAATAATAAACAATGGAACCGGTCGGTGTAAAACACATGGAAGGATATTCAAATGAATAATAAATGCGGAATAATAAACAATGGAACCGGTCCGGTGTAAAACACACGATGAGGATATTCCAAGCGAGAATAATAAAGAATGGAATATGAGAAGAAGATCACCAAGTATAGGGGATTCAGCATTATACTGAGTTATTCAATGAGAATAAATAAGAATGGAATAATATAAGGATTTCACCAAGTATAGGGTATGCAGCGTACTCGAGGTTATGTATAGGGTATGCCACTTTTATAGGTTATTCAATGAGAATAATAATGAATGGAATAATGAAGTTCTCTTCATGAATAAGAAAGAATAACACCACTTACGAATACAACAAATAATATCCCTTACCTTAGAAGAACCTGAATATTGGCGAGGTGAAGTAGCAGAATACTTTTCTTCTTTTCTCTATAGTTTCTCTCTACAGAGTTTGGTGAATTAAAAGAAAATAATGAAGGAATGAGCTTCTATTTATAGGAAAATAGAATGCATAGTAATTAATCCATGAGCGGTCAGATTGATTTACTTTAATCGGTCCATATTTAAAGCAAAATCTTTTAAATAAAATATAATATATTCTATTTATATAAAACATTTTACTATGCAAACACTATGCAACATATATAAAAAAAAGCGCCCCAAAATAGGTATACATCACCCATTCTTTCAAATAAAACTACAACTTTATTATAAAGCTGAGTTTAAATACAAATATTAAACAATATTTATACTCACATAAATCCTCATCACATTTATTGATACATTATTTTACAAAATGGTGAGGACTACTAAACAATCCTTTCTAAAACCTTCATTCCATACCCAGACTCGTACTTCGCTATATTCTCGCCTCCACGAGAAGAATGGAACAAAAAGGAAAAGGGTGAGCTCAATTTGGCTCGATAAAGAATATTATGACTAAGATAATACCTGACAAATTATTGTTAGTCTTGACGGGGAAAAATTTAATAGAATCTGATAGACAACAAATTTTCAATCAATATTACATGAAATAATAATTCATTAGAAGAGTTAAGTAGAGAATGCAAACTACTATCTTCTATGTATGAATTTAAAAGTTCATCGTCTATCTTTTATCCTGTAACAACAATCAATATACATACGGAGAATCAAATATTCATCTTTGCACTACTGAGGCCAAAGATATTCATCGGTTGGTCACGTATTCATTTAAACACCTGTTCATCTTTGCACTACGTGCCAAAGATATTAATCGATCGGTCATGTTCAAAGGCCAAAGATATTCTTTGAAATCATTCATCTTTTTCGCCAAAGATATTCTTCGAAATCATTCATCTTGCACTACGGCCAAAGATATTCAATAATATCATCATTTAAGGTGAGGATGATGAAAAATATTTTAAAGAAGCGAATGAAACAAAATGACAAGGATTAAGGATTAAGGATTAAGTACTTTGTTTTATCCATGTCCAACAATACCCCAAAAATAATCACGATTGGTGTAAAATTCAAGAATGATCAAAAACATGGATCATAATCAAAACTAGTATCCAAAATAGATGTTTTGGACAAAAAGAAGAAATTTTATTTTTTGGTGAATAGTGCGAATATCGTGAATAGTCTTGATAGTATCGTGAATAGTCAAGTATCATGAATAAGTAAATCCAGACACCAAAAGATAGAAATTCCACAAAAAACATCTTCACGCTTCATGAATAGTACTCGTGAATAAGTAACTCGTGAATAGTAACTCATGAATAGTACTCCGTGAATAGTAACTCATGAATAGTAGCATGAAAAAGTTCCAAATTTGATAAAACATCGGATCAACATTTCATAAGTAATGATATTGAAGAAATAATATCATTACGAAAAAAATAATATCCCTTACCTCAAAGAATCGATTATTTCGGAAGGAAAGGTCGGAAGTGATCTTTGAATGAAACTTATCTTGGTGACAACTCTCAAAGTATCTAAATACTCACAAAATCGCTCGATAATATAGAGAGAAAGAGAAAACTTTGTTTACGGTGTGATTTTCAATTTCAATTAGCCTCTCATTTATAGGAAAATGTTAGCCCTTAGGCAAGACTTGACTTGACACTACTGATGGCTTTTACCCGCTACTATTTCCACCCACCACATTTGAAATAAAATTCAGCACATTTCTTCACCAACCATAAGTGGGGCCCACTCAATTCTAGAATTTTCCACCAAAATCAATTATAACCCTAATTTCCGAATCAGACACCTCTTAAAATTCATAACAAATCATTCGTGCATTTTTAACGGTTCAAAATTTGTGGACATATACTCAACTTATGTATGTATAACATACCCAAAAATTACCACAATCCAACGGTCGGATTAAAAATTATAATCCCTGCAATATATCTCAAAAACCCCACGATTTAATTTTTAATACCTCCAACTGCGGTAAAATCTTGATAAAACACCTCAACAATAATTTCTTCATTTATAACCACATAAATAAATCCATCATTTATATAAAATAAATATTTCTTTATCATATGAATCAATAATTAATTATTCACAAATAATATTCTGAGAATCAATTATGATCGGTAGTTCAGGAAAGAGGGGCTTTCAATAAGGAATCTGGCGCGCAATTAGGTGACCAAACCTCTCCTTGTGAGAACTTTATGACATTGGGCTATCTAATAATATTATTTAAATAATATGAATTATTGATCCGATAATGGAGATAATGTGCAGGTGACAATTATTGAACAACAATAATATAAAATATCAACGCAAAGATTATTGAATCAATAAAATAAAATATTGAGCGATAATTCTTTGTAAAAATTATTGAGTAGTGCCTTCTTACGTAAGGATCAATAATTCAACAATCTTTATCCAATCAATGTGCAACCATATTAATGTATTCCACAATCGAATATAATATAACCACTTGCATAATTTGTAAAATTTATAAATACTACCCACAACTATAATATTATCTCAAATTCACACTATAATATTAAAAATTATTTCGACAAAATTTAAATCTTTATTGATAAAATCTGGGGTCTCACACGAAGGAATTCCCCGTCTCTTCACTCCTAGTTCTTTTCTCACATCTTAGCCAGGGATCATATCCCTAAGCTTTGATACTAACTGTGACGCCCCCAAAATAGGTATACATCACTTATCGAAGTGCCAAATACATGGTACGAATACAAATATAATCTTTAATATACAACAAAAGAGTCATGTGAGTTTTAATACAAATATTGTCTTCAAGGCAATATCCACTCTCAAAATAAGTCCTCATTACATTTATTGTCACCTTTATTTAATGAGAATAATGAGGACTACTAATCTTTATCCTACGGATCGTCACTCCGTTCCTCATTAGTCCCCTCGCCACGTTCTCATTTCACGAAGAGAACAATGAAAGCAAAAGGGTGAGCTCAACTAGCCTAATGAAGAAATATTATGACTAAGATAATGCGAATAAATTATCATTAGTCTTCAACAATGTTAAACCGATAAAATCTGATAAACATCAAGTTTAAGCTGCGGTGAACGAAAGCAATCCATTAAAAAGTGTCAAGTAGAGAATAAAATCTACTATCTTTTATGATTCAAAATATTTTTCATCACTTTTTTATTTGGGACTCGACTTAATAAATAATCCACATCATCGAATCACCCTGCAGCTACTGGCCGAGGATATTCTTTAGTATCGCGACCATAATTATCCATACCTTACTACGGCCGAGGACATTCGTGTATTCATCAATGGTCATGATCATGCCAACAACTATCCATCGATGCACTACGGGCGATAAGGACTTTTATCACATCATTTATAACATTACGATTAATGATTATCTAGAATAATCCTAGTCATAATCATACCAAGTCCATCTATGCACTCTGAACCACGGATGACTTTAAAAAAATATAACATGAGGATGATGACAATGATATAAGAATTCAATAAAACAAGTTCACGAATTAATTTATCCGAGAACTAATAACGTCCAAATTGTCGACATGATACTTCTTTGTAGAGTAAAATTCAAGAATGCTCGAGGAAGAATATTTCCATGAAAAGATCTTGGATGAAGCCTTGCAAATATCAAGGATATTCTACTAATTTCATGGAGTATAGAAGTCAAAACTTTAACCTTGTTGAGTATAATAAGGAATGGAATAACAAAAGAAATCACCAAGCATGCGGTAGACCACACATACGAGTTATTCCAAGCGAGAATAATAAAAGCGGAACCGGAATTAAAGTCCGTAAAGCGCCAAACGAGGATATTCAGCGAGAATAATAAAAGCGAAACGAAGTCCGGTGTAAAAGCGCGCAGACGAGGATGTTCCACCAGAATAATAAAGATGGGAACCAGTGCGGTGTAAAAGCATGAATAGGATGTTCAACAGAATAATAAAATGCAGAACCGGTCGGCGTAAAATGCAGAATGAGGATGTTCCAGCGCGAGAATAATAAAGAATGGAATAATGAAGAATTTCACCATGTATGCGGTACTTTACATATCCAAAGTTATTCCAACATAATAATAAAGAATGGAATAATGAAGTTCTCTTAAGTGAAGACGAAAGAAAGAAATAATACCCCTTACCTTTGAAAGAAAGCTGGATATAGGAGTAGTGAGGTGGCAGGCTTCTCTTCTTCCTACTGATTTTCTCTCTACAATTTCTCTCTATAATAATTGGCTATAGCTTTAGTGAGTTGGTGAAAAATGAAGGAAGAATGAGCTTCTATTTATAAAAAAATATAGTTTCAATAATTGCACGTTTTGGGGCTCGAAAAATTACAGTACAATACCTCTAACTTTTTTTTTTATTTTTTATTTAGTCATGCAAGTATTATCAAACTTGCACCACCTCCCCTAATAGTAAATAATGTGATTCAATAGTAAATCATGTGAATCAATAGTTCTAGACATGTGAAAATACGAATTACAGTATAGTACCTCCATCTATACCTCCATTTTTAACTTAGTCATGCAAGTATTATCAATCTTGCACCAACTCCCCTAATAGTAACAAGAATGTGAAACAATAGTTATAATCATGTGAAATAATAGCAATCAATTGCTCATTTATCCGGTTAAATACCCGATTGGTCAATCTAACCTCCAGACATAAATTATTATCGAAATAAATATCGATTTTCACTAACACAAATAATTCCAACACAATGAAACTATTTTTATCAAAAATATAAATTTTGAAATTTCAAAGTTTGACTTTTTCTAAAAAAGTCAACTATTGACTTTCTGACCAAATAGTAAAATTCGGAAAATTTTGTGTTTATAGCCTATTTTTACTAATTTCATCGTTCCGGACTCAAATATCACGTCCGCGTCTCCAAATTCAACTCCGAGCACAACTTCAATTTTAATAACATTCATCATTAATATTATAACTCAAAATATTTATCAACCCGAATTCGTTCTCGAGGAAAGGGGCTTTCGATAAGGATTTCTCCTATTGGCTTGATTAGGTGACCAAACCTCTCCTTGTGAGTAACTTACAGACATTGTAAATATTGCGATTTAATAATATGAATAACTGCAAAGTCTCAATTATTAATTTAATAAAATAACATATTATGCAGATTATCTTGTGACAATAATCGAATCAATAATATGAGAGATATGATCGACAATTCTTTGTAGCAATAATTGAGTATAAGCGGTGACTTCTCACGTAAGCATCGATAATCAATCACAGGTGCTACTTCTTAACTAACGCCAGCGTATTCTTTGTACTTTTTTACTACCGAGTAGTTCAGCAAAGATTAACAGTAAAACTTCCATTGTTATTTTCATAAATATATTTTTGTCGTTTTCTTAATCCAACAATAATTACATTGTGGGGTCCACCAATGATTAGTAGTTATGCGAATATTCCCTGCTAAAGCGAATATTCTTGACCAATCGAATATAATATAACAACTTGCATACTTTGCGGAATTTATAAATACTACCCACAACTATAACATTATAACAAATTCATTCCATAATATTCAAAATGATAATTATAGAAAATCATCTTATTCATAAAAGTTGGGGTCTTCTGACCTCCCTTCTTATGAAATTTCACCCTCGAAATTAGGGTACGTACTTGGTATTTCGAATAGGTGAGGATATCTTGACTTCATCTCAGATTCTAACTCCCAAGTCATTTCTTCCACGTCGTGGTTTCTCCATAAAACTTTGACTTGAGGTATAACCTTGGAGCATAGAATATGATCCTTCTTATCCAAGATTTTAACAAGTAACTCTTCATACGTTAAATCTTCCTCTATCACGTCCGGTTCTAATTCCATAATGTGGTTCAGGTCTTCCACATATTTACGTAACATGGATATGAGAAAAACGTTATGAACACGAGACATACTTGGCGGTAAAGCGAGTCTATACGAGTCTATATGAGAAAAATATTTTCCGTAGTCATACGTATAAAATTCGGTCCTAACAACGTTGCTTCACCCACCTCATCCCAACATACTGGAGAACGACACTTTCTTCCATACAACGCCTCGAATGGAGCCATGCCAATACTTGCTTGATAACTGTTGTTGTAGGAAAACTCCACCAATGGTACGAACTTGTCCCAACTTCCCTTGAAGTCAAGGACACAGAGTCTTAATAAATCTTCAAGAGTTTGAATAGTCCTCTCTAATTGTCCGTCCGTCTGAGGATGATATGCCGAACTAAATCGTAAATCTGTGCCCATAGGTTTTTGCAAACTAACCCAAAATCTTGAAGTGAATCTTAGGTCTCGATCAGAAACTATGGATACTGGCATACCATGCAATCTTATAATCTCGTTTATATATATACTAGCAAAATGTTCAAGTGTATAAGTTTCTCGTATCGGTAAGAAATGAGCAGACTTGGTCAATCTATCAACAATGACCCAAATCGCATTTATGCCTTGAGAAACCTCGGGAAGACTAGTAACGAAATCCATGGTAATGTGCTCCCACTTCCATTCTAGAATTTCAAGTGGTTCTGATGGACCTTTTGGCACTTGATGCTCACTTGACTCGTTGACAAGTTAGACACCTTGAGATAAACCCCGCTATCTCTCTCTTCATATTGCTCCACCAAAATGTATGTAGAAGATCACGATACATTTTGGTACTCCTATGATGGATTACAAAGCGGTGTGTTGTGCGCCTCCATCATGATTTTATACTTTAACTTCGGTCGTTAGAAACAAATTGCAGAGTTGACTCAAGTATTCCTTTATCATCGATTCTTACTTCCTAAGATAGCACCTTTTTGCACTTTTTTATCATACACATCAGCTCCGGTGCAGTAACGGCGAAAGCAAAACTTTAACCTTATCGATTAAAGTCGATTCTACTCAGTATATTCACCATCATCACGTGGGTCCACAGAGTCTTTATCTCTATCTCCATCCTTTGCTGAAGTCATACAAAATGGGCCTTTGCGTTGATAATATCGCTTTTCGTGCCGCATATAATCTTCTACTTGTCGTCACTACCACGTTCACTTTTGCAGGATGGTATTGGATGGTATGATCATAGTCTTTCTTTCAAGCCAACGTCGTTCAACGTATTGAGTTCCTTTTGAATGAAGAAATATTGGAGGCTTTTATGACGTAAAGATTGAGTTCCCCATATAAATTGAATGAAGAAATATTTGAGGCTTTTTAGTAGGATAATTCAAGTAAAGATCGAAGCATAGGCTTGACTCCCATATAAATAATGCCCCAAATCTTGTAGATAACAAATCCATCAAGAAAAAAAAATGAGTCTCTCTTGAGCTCTTTAGATCTTCGCGTTAGGATAATTCTTTCTCGGTAGTTCTGGCGATTCGAGAAAATCCTTTCACAAATATCAGATAATAAGCATAGCGGTAGTGGCGGTATGACTCGGTTGTTCCCAACTTTGTATTGCTTTAATTTTGAGTCAGCAGACTCAATGTATAAGACCCAAGAAATTTTTTAAATAAAAAGGAATTTCCTTTATTTATTATTTTGAAATAGTAAGGGTTGATTTGATTAATGTGGATAGTTAAGGGTTAAATATGCAAATATTTCAAAATAAGCAAGTGGTTATAAAATATTCATTTTGTCGGGGAATATTCGTTTGGTGGTGGAATATTACGTCTTTGTCGGGGAATATTAAATGCAATGACCCCAGCCGACCATGTGTGGGCCCATGTGAAAGCGATTGGATGAAGAAAGCAGCAAAAATATAAGTTGGTTAAAAATAGCGGCGTAGTTATTTCTGAATTAAAAGTATTGGAATACCCGGTGGTTAAAATACGATGTCTGGCGTGGTTGCTGATGCTTTGCGGTATTACCGCAGTATTGTTGAATTATTGATCCTTACGTGAAGGCCTTTACTCGATAATTTTCACGGTAATTCTTATTCGATATTTTATTTTATTGATTGATAATTCTTTGCGTTGATATTTTATATTATTGTTGTTGATAATTGTCACTTGCACATTATCTCCATTATCGGATCAATAATTCATATTATTTGAATAATATTATTAGATAGCATTATTAGCGATGTCTAGAAAGTTACATCGAGGAGAGGTTTGGTCACCTAATTGCGGCTTGAAGGAGAAATCCTTATCGGAAGCCCCTCTTTCTGAGGAGCGGCTTTGGTTGTCATAATTGTGATTACGTAATATTATTTGTGAATAATTAATTATTGATTCATATGATAAAGAAATATTTATTTTATGTGGATATAAATGATGGATTTATTTATGTGGTTATAAATGAAGAAATTATTGTTGAGGTGTTTTATCGGTATTTTATCGGATTGGAGGTATTAAAAATCAAATCGGGGTTTTGAGATATATTGCGGGGTTATAATTTTTAATCCAAATAGTTGGATTGTGGTAATTTTGGGTATGTTATACATACATAAGTTGAGTATATGTCAACAAATTTTGAGCAGATTTAAAAATGCACGAATGATTTGTTGTGAATTTTAAGAGGTGTGGATTAGAAAATTAGGTTTATAATTGATTTTGGTGGAAAATTCTAGAATTGAGTGGGCCCCACTTGTGGTTGGTGAAGAAATGTGCTGAATTTTATTTCAAATGTGGTGGGTGGCAATAGTAGCGAGTAAAAGCCATCGAGTGCGGTCGAAATGCCTTGGTGGGCTAACATTTTTCTATAAATAGAGGCTAAGTTAGAATTGAAAATCACACGAAACAAAGTTTTCTCTCTTTCTCTCTCTATATTATTGGCGTATTTTGTGAGTATTTAGATACTTTGAGAGTTCTTTATTCGATACAAGTTTCATTCAAAGCATCACTTGAGCCTTTCCTTAGAAATCTTGATTCTTTGAGGTAAGGGATATTATTTTTTTAAATAATGATATTATTTCTTGATATCATTATCTTTGAAATATTGATCTGAAGTTTTTATCAAATTTGGAACTTTTTCATGTCGGGGTTACTATTCATGAGTTCTTATTCACGAGTTCTTATTATTCATGAGTTCTTATTCACGATTCTTATTCACGAGTCTTATTATTCGTAAGCGTGAAAATATTTTTTGTGGAATTTACATCTTTTGGTGTCGAGATTCTTATTCACGTGTATACGGCCTTTATTCACGTATCTGGCCTTATTCACACGATATCTGACCTTATTCATAGAAAAATAAAATTTCTTCTTTTAGTCAAAATATCTATTTTGGATACTAGCTTTGATTGTATCCGTGTTTTGATCATTCTTGAATTTTACACCCTTTATGATTATTTTTGGGGTATTGTTGGACATGGATAAAACAAAATCACGAATCCTTAATCCTTAATCCTTGTCATTTTGTTTCCTTTGGATTCGTTCTTTAAAAATATTTTTCATCATCCTCGGTCTTAAATGATGATATTATTGAATATCTTTGGCACATGTAGTGCAAAAGATGAATGATTTCTGAAGAATATCTTTGGCACTGTAGTGCGAAGATGAGCGAGGTGTTGAGATGAACATAATGGTGATTAATATCTTTGGCTGTAGTGCAAAGATGAGCAGTGTTTAAATGAACATGACCGGTGATGAATATCTTTGGCACATGTAGTGCAAAGATGAATATTTGATTCTAGATGTATATTGATTGTTGTTGTTACGGGGATAAAAGATGAGCGATGAACTTTTAAATTAAATCATAGAAGATAGTAGTTTGCATTCTCTACTTAACTCTTTAATGAATTATTATTTCATTGCGAATATTGATTTAAAATTTGTTGTCTATTGTATTCTATTAAATTTTTCCTGTTGAAGACTATGATAATTTGTTGTATATTATCTTAGTCGTAATATTCTTTCTTGAGCTAGTTGAGCTCACCCTTTTCCTTTTGTTCCATTCTTCTCGGGAGGCGAGAATATAAGCGAGTACAGTGAGGAATTATGGAATGAAGGTTTTAGAAAGGATTGTTTAGTAGTCCTCACCATTTTGTAAAATAATGTATCGATAAATGTGATGAGGATTTATTTGAGTATAAATATTATGCAGAAGATAATATTTGTATTTAAACTCACAGATTTCTTGTTGTAATAATAAAGTTGTAGTTGTTTACATACCATGTATTTGTGACTCGGAATGGGTGTTGTGTATACCTATTTTGGGGGCGTCGCGGTTGGTATCGAGCTTAGGGATATGATCTCTGGCGGAGATCGGGGAATAGAACTAGGAGGAGAGGCAGAGTAAATCCTCCGCTAGTGTGTCTACTAAGCTTAATTGTTAGTTAGTGGGTATATAGGGATATTATGTGATATATTGATTTCTTAATTAACCCTTGTTTTATAGCGGTATTTGAGAATGTCATTGAGAATATTATGATGGAGTAAATGAGGCCAGTGGAGATGCTGTCTTTTGCACCGACGAGAAGCGTCTGGTGGTGGCAATGTTCCTCCTGTGAACAACACCACTGGCGAGATGATGAGCGAGGGGATGTTTAGAAGCTTTTTGCGGTTCATGCAAAATCGAGGGCGAGGAGACTTCGTGTTCAAAATCTGAGGAGAAATGATAGCAATTCACGGGTTATCACTGACCCAAGCGATTCGAAAAGTTGGGACCACGAATTTAAAGGAAAGCGGATCCGATCATGGCGTGAAACATGGGTGAAACAAATTACAAGATATTCGATGTCTTGGGATGCGCGGAGAACGAAGGTTCCATTCGCCACCTTTATGTTAAAAGTGGCGGCGGAGACTCTTGTGGGGATCATGAAGCGTACCCATCGGCCGCTTTTCGGCATGTCTTGGGAGGCGTTTGAGAGACTATTTAATGACAAATACTTTCACGAAAGTGTTACGTCGTATGAAGGAAGTGGAGTTCATCAGATTAGAGCAAAACAACGTGGCGGTGTCTCGATGCGAGGCAAAGTTTGCGAGTTATCGGTTTGCACCTCATTTGGTGGAGAATGAGAGCGATATGGCGCGGATGTTTCTTAGAGGTTTGAAAACGGCGTACGTCGGTATCTCATTTCTCATAAACTTTCTCTTTATTCGGATGTTGTAAGCAGGGCTCAATTATTAGGCGAGATAACTTGAATACGGTCGGTGAGGGACCATAACCGAGGATCGTGCCGGAGATAGCGGTCAGCAGAATAATGATAACTGCGGAGAAAAGCAGAACGAGACGAAATGGTAACCACTACGGTGGTAATCATGGTCGTGAAAAGCGGAAGAAGCGAGTCGGGGAGGAGATTTTAAAAAGGAGATTTAACAACGACTATGTGAAGGCAGCAGTCTTGCGGTGACAAGCCGGTTTAAGGGAGGAGAACGACCACCGGTCGTATATTCTACAAATGCGGGAAAGAGGACATATCGGTCAAGCGCCTAACAGTTCAAGGTATGCTATAGTTGTGGAAAGGAAGGACATATCGCTTTCGAGATTATGCAGATAGCGAAACCTAGTTCGTGAGGGACGGTGACTCAAAAAACATCGAGAAAAGTCAAAGTCAGCGATTAGGAAGAAGCGTTTGTTGTATTTGGTCATAATGCGAGGAACCAAGCGAGGTGATCACGGGTAAGCTATTTATAAATTCTTGCGAAGTTTATACCTTACTGCCAATCTGGGTCTTTACCCATTCATTTATCTCTCTCTGCGTGTGCTCAGCGTTTAAACTTAACTCAGGAGAAATTAGACTTTGACTATCTGTGGAAACTCAGATTAGGAGAAACTTTCATCACATCCCTTTGTTTATAAATCTTGTTTGATTGAGTTGGCACCATCACCTTACATTGACCTTATCTCTTTAAAGATACTTGCTTTTGATGTGATTTTAGGGATTGATTGGTTAACTACTCATCATGCCAAAATTGATTGTTTTCGTAAGGTTGTTAGTTTTCATATTTCTAACTTGACACATTTATGCAATTCAAGCAACTAAACCATTAAAATCAATCATTATCATATCTAATCATAAAGCTATTCGTTTATTGAAAAAGCGGATGTCAAGCTTTCTTAGCCCATGTTATGGATTTGAATAAAGACACGTCAAATTTGAATAATATTCTGTTGTTATTGACTTTCTGACGTATTTCTAGAAGAACTTCCGGTCTACCCCGAGCGTGAAGTTGAATTCTTTATTGATCTTGAAACTGATACAAAGCCCATTTCTAAAACCCATATCGAATGGCTCTATTGAACTTGGGGAGTTAAAGGTCCAACTTCGAGGAATTGTTGGACATTGGTTTCATTAAATCTAGTACTTCTCCTTGGGGTGCTCTGTTTTATTTGTAAAAAAAAAAAAGGCGGGAGTATGCGACTTTGTATTGACTATCGGGAATTGAACCATGTCACCATCAAGAATAGGTATCCTCTACCTCGTATTGATGACTTGTTTGACCGATTCTGAGGGCCACAATTCTTTTCAAAAATCGATCTTAGATTACGGATATCATCAATTTGAAAATTAGGCGAGGATATTCAAAAGCGCCTTTAGAACTTCGGTATGGGCATTATGAATTCTTAGTCGTGTCTTTCGGACTAACTAATGCTCCTATGACTTTCATGGATATGATGAGCCAAGTATTGAGGAATATTTGGATCGATTTGTTGTTGTCTTTATTGATGACATCTTATATATTCAAAAGTCGTGAAGATCATGAGCACCATTTATTTGGTACTCAAAGGCTTCGTGAAAACCAACTATATGCCAAATTGAAGAAATCGAGTTACGGCGAGGAAGTAGCATTTCTTGGGCATGTGGTGTCAAAACATGGAGTATCTGTTGATCCGTGAAGATTGAAGCAATCTGAAGTTGGGAAGCAACAAAAGTCGGTGGTGAAATCACGTAGCTTTTGGGCTAAATTTGGTTATTATCGGAGATTCGTGGAAGGGTTTTCTCGAATCGCTACTCCATTAACTTCAACTAACTTTCGAAGGATCTGAAAATTTGTTTGGAATGAAGAATCACGAGAAAAGTTTCCAAGAGCTTAAGAGGAGACTTATTTGGCGTTTAACAATACCATCTGGTTCGGATGGATTTGTTATCTCTGTGATCTTCGGGCAAAGGGTTAGGATGTGTTCTCATCTGGCGTGGGAAAGTCATAGCTTTATGCCTCGCATGACAACTTAAAAGAGTATGAGAGGAATTATCCTACTCATGATCTAGAGTTAGCGGTGATCGTTTTGTATTAAAGATATGGAGCACTTATCATATGGGAGAAAGTGGAGATATATTCGGATCATAAAAGCCTTAAATATTTCTTCACTCAAAAAGAACTCAACATGCTGGCGACAACGTTGGCTCGAGCTATTGAAAGACTACGACCACACTATTGATACCATCTGGTAAAAGCGAGCGTGGTAGGGTGACGCGTTGAGTAGAAGATCATATCATATGCGAGGAGAGAGTGCGATGATGTCGAGTATCGCGTAGAGCCGACTTTAATAGAAAAAGTTAAGGTTGCTCGAGCCACTTGGCAGGAGGCGATCGTATGAAGAAGAAAGTACAAGAAGGAGCTATTCGAGCGAGAATTGATGAAGAAGGAATACTTGAGTCCACTCTAGACTTTGTGTTCTAACGACTACGATTTGAAGTACAAGATTATGATGGAGGCACACTGATACACCATTTGCAATCCATCACGGAAAGTACTAAAATGTATCGTGATCTTGACATACATTTTGGTGGAACAATATGAAGAGAGAGATTGCAAAGTTTATCTCGATGTGTTTAACTTGTCAGCGTGTAAAAGGCGGAGCATCTAGTACCTAAAGGTCCGTTGCAACCACTTGAGATTAGGAATGGAAGTGGGAACACATTACCATGGATTTCGTTACGGGTCTTCCTACGGTTTCTCAAGGCATCAATCTTTATTTGGGTTATTGTTGATAGATTAACCAAGTCGCTCATTTCTTCCGATCACGGAGACTTATTCCTTGAGCGTCTTCTAGTATATGCGTAAATGAGATCGTGAGGTTGCATGGCATACTGTATCCATAGTTCGGATCGTGACCCAAGATTCACTTCAAGATTTTGGGTTAGCTTTGCAAAAAGCTATGAGCGCAGATTTGCGATTTAGTTAAGCATACCATCCCCAAGCGAGACGGATGATCGAGAGAGGACTATTCAAACTCTTGAAGATTTATTAAGACTACTGTGTCCTGAACTTCAAGGCGGTTGGGATAAGTATTTACCATTGGTGGAATTCTCCTACAATGACAGTTATCGAGGCAAGTATAGGTGTGGCTCCATTGAAGCATTATATGGCCGAAAATGTCGTTCTCGATATGTTGGGATGAGGTGGGTGAAGCAACATTGTTGGGACTAGAGTTGAAATACGTATGACTCAAAGAAAAGACCCGAATGATTCGACAAGCGATACAAAGCGGCTCAAGATCGACAAAAGAGTTATGCGGATCTTCATCGAAAGGGCGTGGAATTTAATGTAGGGGATCATGTATTGTTGCGAGTTGCTCCGTGGAAGGGAGTTACAAGATTTGGGAAGAGAGGAAAGCTCGATCCACGATTTATTGGTCCATTTCAAATTCTTGATAGAGTAGGAAATGTAGCTATAGACTTGCGTTACCTCTAAGTATGTCTCGTGTTCATAATGTGTTTCACATATACATACTTAGTAAATATGTGAAAGACCGAACCACGTTATTGAGTTAGAGCAGGACGAGATAGCGAAGACTTAGCGTATGAGGAGGTACTGTCAAGATCTTGGATAGGAAGGAGCATGTCCTACTGTATGAAAAGGTCATACCTGAGTTAAAGTTTTGTGGAGGAATCATGCTATAGAGAAATGACACAGGAATTGGAAGCGGAAATGAAAGCGAGGTATCCTCACCTTTTGAAAACACCAGTCGTCGTCGTCGATTTAGAGGACGAAATTTCATAAGGAGGGAGGTTGTAAGACCCCAGAAATTTTTTAAATAAAAAGGAATTTCCTTTATTTATTATTTTGAAATAGTAAGGGTTGATTTGATTAATGTGGATAGTTAAGGGTTAAATATGCAAATATTTCAAAATAAGCAAGTGGTTATAAAATATTCATTTTTGTGGGGAATATTCGTTTGGTCGTGGAATATTAAATCTTTGTCGGGGAATATTAAATGCGGTGGTAGCGACCATGTGTGGAGCCCATATGTGAAGCGATTGGATGAAGAAAGCGCACAAATATAAGTTGGTTAAAAAATAGCGGCGTAGTTATTACCAGATTAAATTTGTTGGAATACCCGGTGGTTAAAATACGATGTCTGGCGTGGTTGCTTGGCGATGGCTGCGGTATTATTGTATTATTGAATTATTGATCCTTACGTGAAGGCACTACTCGATAATTTTCACGGTAATTCTTATTCGATATTTTATTTTATTGATTGATAATTGCTGCGTTGATATTTTATATTATTGTTGTTGATAATTGTCAACATACATTATCTCCATTATCGGATCGATAATTCATATTATTTGAATAATATTATTAGATAGCATTATTGGCGATGTCTAGAAAGTTACATCGAGGAGAGGTTTGGTCACCTAATTGCTTGGCATGATGAGGAGAAATCCTTATCGGAAAAGCCCTCTTCTACAGGAGAACTTTGGTTGTCGTAATTGTGATTCGTAATATTATTTGTGAATAATTAATTATTGATTCATATGATAAAAAATATTTATTTTATGTGGATATAAATGATGGATTTATTTATGTGGTTATAAATGAAGAAATTATTGTTGAGGTGTTTTATCGATATTTTTATCGGATTGGAGGTATTAAAAAATCAAATCGGGGTTTTGAGATATATTGCGGGGTTATAATTTTTAATCAAAATAGTTGGATTGTGGTAATTTTTGGGTATGTTATACATACATAAGTTGAGTATATGTCAACAAATTTTGAGCAGATTAAAAATGCCACGAATGATTTGTTGTGAATTTTAAGAGGTGTGGGATTAGGAAATTAGGTTTATAATTGATTTTGGTGGAAAATTCTAGAATTGAGTGGGCCTAACTTGTGGTTGGTGAAGAAATGTGCTGAATTTTATTTCAAATGTGGTGGGTGGCAATAGTAGCGAGTAAAGCCATCGGTGCGGGTCAAATCTGCTTGGTGGCTAACATTTTCCTATAAATAGAAGGGCTAAGTTAGAATTGAAAATCACACGAAACAAAGTTTTCTCTCTTTCTCTCTCTATATTATTGGCGTATTTTGTGAGTATTTAGATACTTTGAGAGTTCTTTGTTTCGGTACAAGTTTCATTCAAACATCACTTGAGGCCTTTCCTTCCGAAATCTTGATTCTTTGAGGTAAGGGATATTATTTTTTTCGTAATGATATTATTTCTTGATATCATTATCTTTGAAATATTGATCTGAAGTTTTTATCAAATTTGGAACTTTTTCATGTCGGAGTTACTTATTCATGAGTTCTTATTCACGAGTTACTTATTCATGGAGTTCTTATTCACGATTCTTATTCACGAGTCTTATTAAATGAAGCGTGAAAATTTTTTTGTGGAATTTCTATCTTTTGGTGTCGGAGATTCTTATTCACGTATCGCGTATACGACCTTTATTCACGTATCTGACCTTATTCATATCTTGCCTATTCATCGAAAAATAAAATTTCTTCTTTTAAGTCAAAATATCTATTTTGGATACTAGCTTTGATTGTATCCATGTTTTGATCATTCTTGAATTTTACACCACTTGTGATTATTTTTGGGGTATTGTTGGACATGGATAAAACAAAGTACGAATCCTTAATCCTTAATCCTTGACATTTTGTTTCCTTTGGATTCGTTTCTTTAAAAAATATTTTCATCATCCTCGGTCTTAAATGATGATATTATTGAATATCTTTGGCTGTAGTGCAAAGATGAATGATTTCTGAAGAATATCTTTGGCTGTAGTCTGAAAGATGAGCAGTGTTGAGATGAACATGATTGGTGATTAATATCTTTGGCACGTAGTGCAAAGATGAGCAGGTGTTTAAATGAACATGACCGGTGATGAATATCTTTGGCACATAGTGCAAAGATGAATATTTGATTCTAGATGTATATTGATTGTTATTCTGAGGGGATAAAAGATAGAGCGATGAACTTTTAAATTCATACATAGAAGATAGTAGTTTGCATTCTCTACTTGCTTCTTTATTATTATTTGCGAATATGATTTAAAATTTGTTGTCTATTGTATTCTATTAAATTTTTCTGTGCGACGATAATTTGTTGTATATTATCTTAGTCATAATATTCTTTCTTTGTTGAGCTCACCTCTTTTTTGTTCCATTCTTCTCGGGGAGGCGAGAATATTTGGGTATGGAATGAAGGTTTTAGAAAGGATTGTTTAGTAGTCCTCACCATTTTGTAAAATAATGTACGATAAATGTGATGAGGATTTATTTGAGTATAAATATTATGCAGAAGATAATATTTGTATTTAAACTCACGCTTTTCTTGTTGTAATAATAAAATAGTAGTTTCTTACTACCATGTAGTTGAATGGGTGTTGTGTATCACTATTTTTTCCATTTTTTGTTCCATTTTCATTTCTCGGGATAGCTTGTTTTCAGAATATAGCTTCAAGTGTGTTCAGATCTTCGGCGGCTTATGGAATGATGAGGGTTTTAGAAAGATCCAAATATTGAATTTAGTAGTAAGCGGCGGGGAGCTCATCCACTAAGAATTTTGTAAAATAATGTATCCTCGATAAAATGGTATGAATGAAGGTCGATCTTTGAAAGAATTTGAGTATAAATATTATGCAGAAGATAATATTTGGTATTTAATTCTCGGTGGTCAATACAAAAGTCGATCTTCTTTCTTCTTTTGAATAAAGCGAGAGCACCCCGAGGAGATAATAAGCGATGTCTAATAACTCCTAGGTTTCTTTAACTTGAAGTTTGATAGGAGCCCATTGGTTTTATTGATTTGAGATCAATAAAGAATGGGTGATGTATACCTATTATTCATCTGAGGCGTCTTTATTCGAATCCATAACATGGGCTAAGAAAGCAGCATTCGTTTTTAATAAATGAATAGCTTTGTGGCTTGATATGACGGTGATTTATGATTTTAGTGGTTTAGTTGTTTGAATTAAAAATCTTTCTTATGATGAGGTTGGTTAGGAATATGAAAACTAACAACCTTATTTAAAACCGTAACGCCCAAAATAGGTCCATTCCATCCAAACCATTACGAGTCGCTAAATATATGTTACGGAAAATAACTACAACTTTATTATAACAATTGTCGTGCAAAATGACAATAACACATATGTTGTGAGTTTGGATACAAATATATACCAACATGTACGTCACAATGACACCTTACATAAAGGTATAGTCAAAAAGCTAACAACATTTTTTAAATTAGAATCTTTGGGAAGTGCTCAAAGAAACCTTCATACATGGGAGGCCATGCTTTTAGGTTATGGTAGATATCATATGGCCACGCTTTAAATTATCCTTGGTTGATTGGATAGATCCTTGGTAAAGAAAAGCGAGAAGATTACTATCATATTCTTCCCAATGGCGAGTCTTCTCTTGACATATCATTATCTCCACTTTGTCTCTAATTGGGTATTATACTCCAAACAAACACCAAGATTATATAGGTAGTGCTTGTAAATATACTCAAAGAAGTGGATGAGCACAACCATGTCTTATGATGACACGAGGTTGTATGTCATTAGACATCTTGTATGATAGTGGCAAAACACCCTTCCAAGTTAAATTCACCTCACCCTCAACATCTATAGACCACCATTCTATTCCTCGCTATCCCCGCTTTCGACCAAATTTACACTTTTATTACACAAAGGAATTGTGAAACAAAAGGGTGAACACAACTAGCTCGATAAAGAATATTATGACTAAAGATAAATAAATTATCAATAGTCTTCATCGAATAAATCGGAGATTTAGAACATATGGTAGATGATAAAACTTTTTAACCATAGTTGCGGTGAACGAAAGCAATCTATTAAAGAGTCAAATAGACTATAAAGTCTATTGTCTTCTCCACTTTAAAAGTCCACCAATAATATTTCATCCTGTAACATCAATCAACAGTTCCTTTCCACAATCATATGAATAACTCATAATCATAATTGTGATTCTAAATTCCTCTTCTCATCCGGGAACGAAGATAATTTTCATCACTGTCTTTACCCGAAACATCAAATATCATGGTTATACCAAATCACGGTTCTCATTTATAATCATACTAATAAATTCATCTTGCGCTTACAGGCCAAAGATATTCATCAACAGTTCATCTTTACACTACAAAGCAAAGATATTCAACAACAGTCATCTTTGCATTCTGAGCCAAAGATATTCATCAATAATTCATCTTTGCACTACAAAGTTAAGATATTCATCAACAAGTCATCTTTGCACTACTGAGCCAAAGATATTCATATATCAAAGAAATACATAATCATTTCGGAAGTTATATAACAATAATTATAACCATGTTGATCAATTCACCTTTGCACTTAAGCTAAAAATATTCAATTGTAAATTCAATGGTCATGATCATACCGATCGACAATTCAACTTTTGCACTCTTCGCCAAAGAGAACCTATAGTCACGATCATACCAATAATCTACTCATCTTTACACTCAAGTCAAAGAGAAATATCATCATTAGGGTTATAAGAATGTTATATAAAAATAATATAATCAAAACATGGTTTTAATTTCAAGAGTAAGATTCATAAATCAACGATAATTTGGTCGGAGAAGAAAACCAATTTGTCGTGAATAGTACTTCGTATTAGTATATAGATCTGTATAATGCGTAGTAACCTCGATACGAAAAGATAAAGTTTCATAATAAAATTCATATCCATATTTATAACACCTTAATCCAAATGTTATAAATCACTTAGAAATCTCATAATCTAATATTATTAATATTACAATAATATTTTAATCATTTCTAAAACTTATAAACAATTTAATTAAATTGTTTACACTTTACTAATTAATGCATTTAATCATCATAAAATGCCAAACTCATAAGATTTCATCATCATTAACCAAAACCCTCATAAAAATCTGCATATACCTCATATATGATTCTCAAGCCAATAAATCATATTTTCCAATTTTCTTACTTCACATAACATATTTAATTCATTTACTCATAACTAGAACATTTTCATGAAAAATATCAAATCAGTTCCAAAAATATTTCTTTTCTGGGATTTAGCATAACATAGTCCCATATTGAACATATATTTTTCTCAAAATTTTAAAAATTCATTTACTATTTTTCATATGGCCAAAACCACTTTGAATATTTAAACATTTATCATAAATTATACTTTTATCCAACAATTCTGAAATTTATACGGTATACTGATATTATATAGATGTACTCCCAATAAAAATTTCATCAATTTTGGAGTTAATCACAAGGAGTTATAAGCGGTTACTTTTAAAATAGTCTTTTCTCATAAAATCCATAATTCCTAATCTATACATCCAAAAATCGCCATTTTTGGACACACTCTCTAAAACTCATCAAAATATCATTTCAAATTTTTCCAGAATTTTGAAGGTTCAGAAAAATTTCGAAACTAAAAACATAATAACCCTTAAAATCCTTTACTATCCACTTACCTCAAAAGAGCAAGATTTCGACCGAATAACATTGAAGCGAACTTGCACCGTAGTATAGCAATACTCAAAGTATACTCAAAATACTCACAAGAATATTTCGATAATATAGAGAGAAAACTTCATTACGGTGTGATTTTCAATTCTAACCCTAAGCACACCTATTTATAGGAAATTGCTTAGAACACCAAAGCAGAAAATTGAATATAATATTAATATAATTATACAAATTTTCCTTAGCCCACCTTTTGGTCAAAAACACCAGCCACACATGTTAATGATGTCCAAAAAAATACAAAAAATGTTTTTCTAACAAAAATAATTTAAACTCAAAAATCAATTCACATCAGATATCAAAACTTCAATAATTCACAATAAATAGCTCTTTTATCAGAAAAATCAAATCTCGCGACGTTTTATAGGAAATTCAATTCTCTACAACTTTACAGAAGAAAGTTTTTCCAAATTCCAAACAGAAATTGACCGAAATTCACAAACGGTCGATTTTACAGTCTATAATCAATTTTAGGTCAATAATTGTGTCCACCAACACACAAAATATGTGTTAAACATTTAATGCCACAAAAATACTCTTCCTCCTCATATACTCATATATCCCACATTCATTTGTAAAAAATATCACAGATTAATATATTATTAAAATAATATATTTAAATGAATATTTTATCAGAAAAAGATAGAATATTAATTTTCAACAATTGTCATTTTAAAATTTTTCTCCATCTATATCCACATAAAATCAATATTTTCATCATCATATAAATCAATAATTAATTATTCACAAATAATATTACAGAATCACGAAAGATGGCAACGGTAGTTCTCCAGGAAAGAGGGGCTTTCGATAAGAATTTCTCTTCTACTTGGTAGCGCTTGATTAGGTGACCAAACCTCTCCTTAGACAGAACTTTCTAGGCATTGCCAATAATGTTATCCAATAATATTATTCAGATAATATGAATTATTGCTCCAATAATGGAAAATATTGTGTAGTGACAATTATTGAAACAACAATAATATAAAATATCAACGTAGCAATTATTGAATCAATAAAATAAAATATTGAGCGATAATTCTTGTAACAATTATTGAGTAATGCCTTTCTACGAAAAAATTATCATGCTTCATGAATAGTTCTCGTGAATAGTAACTCGTGAATAGTAACTCATGAATAGTAACTCGTGAATAGTAACTCATGAATAGTAACTCGTGAATAGTAACTCGTGAATAGTAACTCATGAATAGTAATTAAAAAAAATTGAATACTTTTATTTCATAAAATTCGGGGTCTTACAAAAATAATTAATTTTGGCATGATAAGTTTAAAGATACTTACAAAAGCAAGTATCTTTAAAGAGATAAGATCAACAGGTAATGTGATAGTGCCAACTTGGATTAAGCAAGATTTATAAACTGTAGATGTAATGAAGGTTTCACCCAACGGAGTTTCAACAAATAAATCAAAGTCCAATTTCTCTGGAGTCAAGTTTAAATGTTGAGCACAAGCAGGAGAGATAAAAGAATGGGCAGAACCGGTATCTAGTAAGGTATAAACTTCGCAAGAATTCAAGATTAGTTTACCCGTGATCACCTCGTTCAGGTTCCTCACATTTTGGTATTTTACGACAAACGCTCTTCCAGGAACCGCTGATTTTGACTTATTCGAGATAGCCTTTGGAGTCACCATCCCTGCTGAACTTGGTTTTGCTACAGAGCAGTCTTGAGCTATATGGCCTTTCTTTCCATAGTTATAACATACCTTGGATTGTTGTGGACAGTTTGGGCTGATATGTCCCTCTTTCCCGCATTTGTAACATCTAACTGGCGGTCGATCTCCTCCCCTAGAATTTGTTGTTAGTCTTTGGTCTTTGTTCTTTGATGTCTTTCCGCTCATTTTTGAATCTCTCTTTCGAAATTTCCACTTGACTCACCTCTCCTATTATCATGGCCACGATTACCCCAGAGTGGTTACCGCCTTTGTCCGTATTTTTCCTCCTCATTGGTTATCATCATACGATGATTTGTTGTCACCCAGATATGACCACGGTTGTGGTCCCTCGGTTGAGTATACTCATTATCTCGCTCTAATAATTGAGCCTGTCATTGACAACATCCGAATACAGAGAAAATTTATGAGAGATAAGGTATCGACGAATCTCGGGGTTTTAGACTCGAAACATCCAGGTGTCATCGTTCCTCATTTTCTACCAAATGAGGTGAAACTGGATAACTCACGCGAACATCGCCGCATTGAGACACCGTCATGTTGTTCTGTTCGGTCTAATAAACTCTACCTCCTTCATACGACGAATACTTTGAGGAAAATACTTGTCATTGAACAATTTCGAAATCTTTCCCAAGACATGTTGAGTCTTGGTACGTGCAGGCACGTTTCACTGATTCCACCGATGTCTGCCTCTCCACCGGAACATAAAGGTGGCAAATGGAACCTTCATTCCTCCGTGCATCCCAAGACATTGAATATCTTGGTAATTTGCTTGACCCACGTTTTCGCGCTTTAATTGGATCGGGATTTCCCCCAAATCTGGTGGTCCTAACTCCTTGAACCGCTTGGTATATGAATCGCAGCGTTGCCATTATTTCCACCAGTATTTTGTACACGAGTCTCCTCAAATCGATTTTGCATGAACTACAAAAGCTCCTAAACATTCCATCGTTCATCGTTTGCTCGATGAGTGTTGTTTACGGGAGGAATATTGCCTCTACTGTTTCACGCTCTCTCCTTGTTTGTGACTAAAGGTTGTTCCACGATCTCATACACTCCATTGTTAACGTTCTCAATGTACCATTCCTAAATACCGCCATAAACAAGGGTTAATTAAACAAATTAACATATCACATAATATCACTATATTATGACAGGCCACCAAAAAAAAGCTTAGATAGGACACCTTTTGCGAAGGATTTACTCATCTCTCCCTCTAGTTCTATTCACGATCTCATAGGAACCATATCCCTAAGCTTTGATACCAACTGTGGCGCCCCCAAAATAGGTATACAACACCCATTACGAAGTGCCAAAAGCATGGTGCGGAAAGCAAACTACAACGATAATACTGATTGTCGGGTGCAAAATCGACAACACATCTTGTGAGTTTAAATACAAATATTGTCTTCTAGACAATATCCACACCCAAATAAGTTCTCATTACAATTATTCATACACTATTTTACAGAAATAGTGAGGATTTCTAAAACATCTTTCTAGAACCATCACTCCATACCCCAACTCGATCCTGCTATGTTCTCACCTCCTGAGAAGAAAAATTGAACAAAAAAGAAAAGGGTGAGCTCAACTAGCCCAGTAAATAATATTATGACTAAGATAATATATAACAAATTATCATTAGTCTTAAACAGGGAAAAATTTGATAGAATATAATAGACAACAAGTTTTAGATCAACAAATACGGTTGGAAACAAATAATCCATTAGAAGAGTCGCGTAGAGAATGAATTCTACTATCTTACTAAGATTTAAGAGTCCATCATCAATATTTTATTCTGTAACATCAATCAATATACATCTTTTAATCAAATATTCATATTTGCACTACGGTGCCAAAGATATTCATTTATTTCACCCAGGTTGGTCGTATTCATCTCAACACACTGTTCATCTTTGCACGGCCAAAGATATTCATCGATTAATCATTCATCTTTGCACTACTGAGGGCCAAAGATATTAGTAATATCATCATTTAGGACCGAGGATGGTGAAAAATATTTTAAAGAAAAGCGAATCCGGTGAGACGGAAGAACAAAACTTAGGGATTAAGTATAACAGTTTATCCAAGATTAATAATACTCCATAATAACCAATTTTGAAGCGGAATTCAAAAATAAAGATCAAAACATGGATACTGATCAAAGATAGTAACCATAATAGACATTTTGGACAAAAGGAAAAATTTCATTTTTGATTGAATAGTCTTATTATTCATGAATAGTCGATATCGTGAATAGTGTTGTATCGTGAATAGTAACCACGACACAAAAAGTTTCAAATTTGATTAAAAGTTCAGATCAATACTTCGGCATAATGATATTGAAAGAAATAATAACATATATGAAGAAAATAACATCCTTTACCTCAAAATAATTGGTACTTACGATCATAATATCGGATAGAAAACCAGAAGGAAACTTATACTTAGAAACAATGACTCTCAAAGTATCAAAATATTCACAAAAATAAACTTCGAGAATCTAGAGAAAAAAAACTTGTTTCTGGTGTGACTTTCAATTCTAACCTAAGCGTTTATTTATAGGAAAATGCTAGAACGCCATAGGAGACTAAAATAATAAATTAATATTATTTATTCTCATTTTTTTATGCATGCTTTGAAAGCCACCAGCCCCTCATTTCTGAAATTTCAGCAGCCCACATGTTATTAACACCAACCAAAAGTGGGTCCCACCCATAAATTTAATAAAAATCATTTTATTTTCCGAAACTTCAACAATTCATAGAAAATAGCCCGTTTATCAAAAAAATATGAATTTTATGTCTATTTCACATGAAATCGAATTCTCTACAACTTTGTAGCTTTGAGTTTTTCCAAATTCCAAACAGAAAATATCCGAAATCCATAAACGGGTGATTTTTAATACTTCCCTTCCGATAAAATACTGATAAAACACCTCAACATGAATTCCTTCAATTATATCCACATAAAATAAATATATCCATCAATTATATCAAATAAATATTTCATTATCATATAAATTAATTATTCACAAATAATATTACAGAATCACACTTTTTGACTTGCGGGTTCAGGAAAGGGGCTTTCCGAAGATTTTTCTCCTTCTTGGCGGCCTTGATTAGGTGACAAACCTCTCCTTGTGAGAACTTTCTAGACATTGCGATAATAATTTATCTAATAATATTATTCAAATAATATGAATTATTGATCCGATAATGGAAAATCTTTATCTGATGACAATTATTGAAATAATGATAATATAAACTTTCAATAGCAACAATTATTGAATCGATAAAATAAAATATTGAACAATAACTACGTAATAATTATTGAGTAGTGTCTTCTTACCTAAGAATCAATAATTCAACAATCTTTAATAACCCACACGTATTCGTATTTTAACCATGGGGTATTCCATGAGTGTTAATTGATAACAATTACGTCGTTATTCATAAAAACTCATACTTTGTCATTTTCTTCATCCGACAGTTATTCCGTTATGAGGCCCACAATTGACTACGCCGTCGTACGGATATTCCCGACAAAAAGAATATTCCCCAACAGAAATGAATATTTTATAACCACTTGTTTATTTTATAAAATTTTCACATTTCACCCATAACCAAAGTATTATATCAAATTAACCCTTATTAATTTAGAATAATGAATAGAGAAAAATTCAATTTTATTTATAATAAGTTGGGGTCTTACAACGGATGCCAAATAATAGACCTTTTAGCAATAATTACAAATCATAAACATAATCTAAATCTGAAAAACAAACAATTTATGAGATCTATCTAAGAAGGCTTAAGCTTGATATTGGAGATTGTTGGAACTTGTGGCTCATAACTGAGATGTTCTCGAATAAGGCCAAGTGCGAATCGAAGCGGAGCAGAGTGAGGGAAGTGGAGCGACCGAACGGAGGGAAGCGAAGCTTCGCGATGCACATGCCCATCGGGTTTGAATAGAAGGTTTGGGAGGGCGTACAACCGAAGGTTTGGGAGGGGTCTACCCCCTCCCAAAGGGTATGGTACGATGTTACAAGGGCATTATGAGTATTTATGTAAGACTCCAACTTATTATAAATAAAATTGAATTTTTTCTATTCATTATTCTAAATTAATAAGGTGTTAATTTGATATAATGCTTTGGTTATGGGTGAAATGTGCAAATTTTGCAAAATAAGCGGTGGTTATAGAATATTCATTTCGTTGGGAATATTCGTTTGGTCGTGGAATATTCTTTTGTCGGAGGAAAATATTCAGATGCAATACGTTAAACCATTTGTGGGCCCCATAACGGAAAATGGTTGGATGAAGGAAAATGACAAAGTATGAGTTTTATAAATAACGACGTAGTTATACTGATTAACATTGTTGGAATATTCGTGGTTAAAAAATATGATGTCTGGCGTGGTTGACAAAGAAGACAATCGTATTGCATTAAAGATTGTTGAATTATTGATTCGCATGCGTAAGAAGGCACTACTAAATAATTGTTATGAGTTATCGCTCAATATTTTATTTTATTGATTCAATAATTATTGCGTTGATAGTTTATATAATTGTTGTTTCAATAATTGTCACTGCACAATATTTCCCATTATCAGATCAATAATTCATATTATTTGAATAATATTATTAGATAACATTATTGGTAATGTCTAGAAAGTTCTGTCAAAAAGAGGTTTGGTCACTTAATCGTGCCAAGAAGAGAAATCCTCATCTAAAGCCCCTCTTTCCCGAGAATGATTCGTTGTCATAATTGTGATTTTGTAATATTATTTGTGAATAATTAATTATTGATTTATATGATAAGGAAATATTTATTTGATGCGGATATAAATGATGGATTTATTTATTTTATTTGGTTATAATTGAAGGAATTAATGTTGAGGTGTTTTATCAGTATTTTTATGATATATTGCGTGAGTTATAATTTTTAATCCGACCGTGGATCGTTGTGATTTTTGGATATGTTATACGTATATAAGTTGAGTATATGTCCACAAATTTTGAACCGTTAAAAATGAACGAATGATTTGTTATGAATTTTAAGAGGTGACTGATTCGGAAATTAGGTTTATAAATGATTTTGGGGGAAAATTCTAGAATTGAGTGGGCCCCACTTGTGGTTAGTGAAGAAATTTGTTGAATTGTATTTCAAATGTGGTGGGTGGCAATAGTAGCAGGTAAAGCCATCAGGTAGCAGGTCAAGTCTGCTTCGGCGTGCTAATATTTTCCTATAAATAGAGGACTAAGTTAGAATTAAAAATCACACCAGAAACATAAGCTTTCTCTCTTTCTCTCTCTATATTATCGAGCGTATTTTGTGAGTATTTAGATACTTTGAGAGTTGCTGTTCAGTACAAGTTTCTTTCAGCATCACTTCCGACCTTTCATTTCGAAGTACTGTTTCTTTGAGGTAAGGAATGTTATTTTCTTCTTAAAAGATATTATTTTCGTCAATATCATTATGCCTAAATATTGGTTTGAACTTTTTAATCAAATTTGGAACTTTTTGTGTCGGGATTACTATTCACATATATGGCACTATTCACGAATACGACACTATTCACCGAAAAATAAAATTTTTCCTTTTTGTCCAAGATGTCTATTACGGTTAATATCCTTGATTGTATCCATGTTTTGATCTTTATTTTTGAATTCTGCTTCTCAATTGGTTATTATGAAGTATTATTAATCTTGGATAAGCTGTTATACAAATCCCTAATATTTGTTCTTCTGTCTCACTGGATTCGTTCTCTAAAATATTTTTTATCATCCTCAGTCCTTAATGATGATATTATTGAATATCTTTGGCATGTAGTGCAAAGATGAATGATTAACTGATGAATGTCTTGGCCCGTAGTGCAAAGATGAGCAGTGTTGAGATGAAACATGACCAACCTGGTGATATAAAATGAATATCTTTTGGCTGTAGTGCAAAGATGAAAATTCGATTAAAGACGTATATTGATTGTTGTTACATGTGGATAAAATATTGATGGTGGACTTTTAAATCTTAGAAGATAGTAGAACTCATTCTCTACTTGATTTCTTCTAATGGATTGTCTTTGCTTTTCACCGCAGATTTTGATTTAAAACTTGTCATCTATTATGTTTTATCGATTTTTTCTCGTTGAAGACTAATGATAATTTGTTGTATATTATCTTAGTCGTAATATTCTTCATCGGGCTAGTTGAGCTCACCCTTTTCCTTTTGTTCCATTTTTTCTCGGGAGGTGAAAACATAGCAGGATCTAATCGGGGTATGGAGTGATGGTTCTAGAAAGATGTTTTAGTAAATCCTCACTATTTACGTAAAATAGTGTATAAATAATTGTAATGAGGACTTGTTTGAGTGTTGATATTGCTCAGAAGATAATATTTGTATTTAAACTCACGATGGGGTGTTGTCGTATTTTCATTTGCCACAATTGTATTATTAAAGTTGTAGTTTACTTTTCGTATCATGTATTTGGCGACTCAGAATGGGTGTTGTATACTTATTTTGGGGGCGTCATAGTTGGTATCAAAGCTTAGGGATATGGTCTCTGGTGGAGATTGGGGAATAAAACTAGGAGGGGAGAGACGAGTAAATCCTTCGCTAGTGTATCCTACCTAAGTTTATTTCTTGGCCGGTTATAATATAGGGATTATGTGATATGTTAATTTGTTTAATTAACCCTTTTTTTATGGCAGTATTTAAGAATGGCAGCTAAGAGCTTTAACAATGGAGTGTATGAGACTATGGAAACACCTTTAGTCGCCAATCAAGAGAACGTGCAACAGGAAGGTAATATTCCTCCTGTAAACAACACTAACGAGTAAACGATGAATGATGGGATATTTAGAAACTTTTTGCGGTTCATGAAAAATCAGACGAGGGAGATTCGTGTACAAAATACGGGTGGAAATGATAGCAACGTGCGGTTTGTCACAGCCAAGCAGTTCAAGGAGTTGGGACCACCAGATTTTTGGGGAATGTCTGATCCGATTAAGGCGGAAACGTGGGTCAAGCAAATTACCAAGATATTCGATGTCTTGGGATGCACGGAGGAACGAAGGTTCCATTCACCACCTTTATGTTCCGTGGTGGAGAGCAGACATCGTGGAATCGTGAAGCGTACCCACTGCCCCACTCAATATGTCTTAGGAAGCGTTTGAAATCTATTCAATGACAAGTACTTTTTCCGAAAGTATTAAATCACATGAAGGAGGTAGAGTTCATCAAGTCGAGTAAAACAATATGAACGTGTAATACACGGTTTAAGTTTAAGCCGAAGTTATCCCGATTTGCATCCCATTTGGTTGATAATGAGGAGAGATCGACGCTGAATGTTTTCGCGAGGTTCAAAACTGAAATACTTCAATACCTCATTTCTCACAAATTTTGTTTATATTCAGATGTTGTGAATAGGGCTCGATTATTCGAATGGCGATAATGAGTCACTCAATAGAAGAATAACGACCAACAACTCGATGATAATCGAACCCGTGGCAAACAACGATCTGAACAATGATAACCATCGTGGAAGAAATTATCATGCTAGAAATGGTAACCACTTCGGTGGTAATCATGGCCAAGATAATAGAAGAAATAATTCAAGTGGAAATTTCAAGAAGAGACGATTTAGCGATGATTTGAAGACATCGGCAACAGCTAAAGACCAAAGACTAGCAATAAATTTCTGGGAGGAGAACATTCGCCGGTTAGATCTTCTGAGATGCACCGAGAGGAGGATATATAAGTCCAAACTGTTCATAGCTTTCCAAGGTATGTTTTAGTTGTGGAAAAGACAGTCACATAGCTCGATTTTGTCCTATAGCGAAATCAAGTCCAACTGGGACGGTGGCACCAAAGGCGGATACGGACAAAATAAAGTCGGTGATTTCTGGAAGAGTGTTTGTCGTGACTGCCCAAAACGCAAGGAACCCGAACGAGGGTATCACGGGTTAGTTAATTATAAATTTTTGCAAAATTTATACCTTACTAGATACCGGTTCTGCCCATTTTTTTTATCTCTCCTGCATGTGCTCAACGTTTAAACTTGACTCCGGAGAAATTGGAATTTGACTTATCTGTGGAGACTCCGTTAGGAGAAACTTTTATCATATCCACTGTTTATAAATCTTGTTTGATCCAAGTTGGCACTATCACATTACATGTTGATCTTATCTCTTTAAAGAGAGTTGCTTTTGATGTGATTTTAGGAATTGATTGGTTAACCACTCATCATGCCAAAATTGATTATTTTCGTAAGGTTGTTAGTTTCATATTCCTAACCAACCTGTTATGCGAATTCAAGCAACCAAACCATTGAAGTCAAAAACTTTCATATCAAGCCATTAAGCCACTCGTTTATTGAAAAACGGATGTCAAGCTTTCTTAGCTCATTTCATGGATTTGAACAAAAATACGACAAATTTGAATAATATTTCTGTTGTTAGTAAATCTCCTGACGTGTTTCCTGAAGAATTTCCTGGCATACCCCCAGAGCGTGATATTGAATTTTGTATCAACTTTGAAACCGATACAAAATCCATTTCTAAAATCTCTCATCGAATGGCTCCTATTGAACTTCAGGAGTTAAAAACCCAACTACAAGAGTTGGTACTCAAGCCTCTATCTGGTGGCTTCCTTTGTGGAGTGCACCAAAGCCAGACTCTCCGTAGGGGACTCTATACTTGTGTGGTGGTAAAACGATAGGTGCCATTGTGACGTGTTATCCAAGATTGGGATATGAGTCAGAGTTGAGAGCAACCTAAGTCAGTAATCGAAATATCTAGCTTTCTACGCTTAGCTGGTTACTATTGGAGATTCATGGAAGGATTTTCTTGAATCGTTACTCCGTTAGCTCAGCTGACTCGGAAAGATACAAAATTCGTATAGAGCGAGGAATGCGAGAAGATTTTCCAAGAGCTTAAGAGGTGACTCATTTCGGTACTTGTTCTGACCATACCATCCTGGAAAAGCGAACGTGGTAGCTGACCATATTAAGGATTAATATTTTAAACAATCCGAGTTCAAAAATACTTCATAAATAATCATAGTGGAGTAAAATTCAAGAATGATAGAAACATGGATACAATCAAAGCTAGTATCCATAATAGATATTTTGGACAAAAAACAAAAATTTAATTTTTTGTGAATAGTCTTGCCGATTCATGAATAGATCAGTATCACGTGAATAGTGTTGTATACGTGAATAAGTAACCCATACACTAAAAGACAAGAATTTCACAAGAAAAATACTATCAATATTTAAGATAATGATATTGGAAGAAATAATATCATTTTAAAAAAAATAATATCCCTTACCTCGAAAAAGAAAGATTACTTAATTTGGAATCTGGGATATAGTCTTTGAAGGAACTTACGCCGTAGTATAGCAACACTCAAAGTATCAAAATACTCACAAGAATACGCTCGATAATATGGTGCTGAAGGGAACTTTTGTTTAAAGTGCTAATCCATAATATTTGTTCTTTTGTTTCACTGGATTCGTTTTCTTTAAAATATTTTTCATCATCCTCAGTCCTAAATGATGATATTATTGAATATCTTTGGCCTGTAGTGCAAAGATAGTTGATTTTCTTATGAATATCTTTGGCCCGTAGTGCAAAGATGTACAAGTGTTGAGATGAACATGACCAACTGATGAATATCTTTGGCCTATAGTGCAAAGATGAATATTTGATTCAAGATGAATATTGATTGATGTTACAGGGATAAAATAATGATGATGGACTTTTAAATTCATAGATTATAGTATATTTCATTCTCTACGTAACTCATCTATGAATTATTATTTCGGCTGCGAATATTGATCTAAAATTTGTTGTCTATTGTATTTTATCAGATTTTTCCCTGTTGAAGACTAACGATAATTTGTTCTATATTATCTTAGTCATAATATTCTTTACTGGGCTAGTTGAGCTCACCCTTTTCCTTTTTGTTCCATTTTTCTTCTCAGGAGGCGAGAATGTAGCGAGTTCTAGTCAGGGTATGGAATAATGGTTCTAGAAAGTTGTTTTAGTAGTCCTCACCATTTTTGTAAAATAATGTATCAATAATTGTAATGAGGACTTATTTGGGTGTAAATATTGTCTAGATGGAAATATTTGTATTTAAATTCACACTTTATATGTTTTATTAATAAAGTTGTAGTTGTTTCTGTACCATGTTATTAATGACTCAAAGTGGGTGATGTATACCTATTTTGGGGGCTTCACAAAGGCGGCTCCTGTTCATAATGCAGATAAAAATAATGGCAATCCACGGTCAGTTACCGCTAAGCAATTCAAGGAGCTGGAACCACCAGAGTTTTTGGGAAAGCCAGAACCACTTAAGGCGGAGACGTGGTTAAAGCAGATCACCAAGATATTTGATGTCTTGGGATGCTCCGAGGAGCAAAAGGTTCCATTCGCCACCTTTATGTTTCGTGAAGAGGCAAATTACTGGTGAAAATTTGTAAAACGTACCCAGCATGGCGCACTCAAGATGTCTTGGGAGAAGTTCCAAGAGTTGTTCAATGACAAGTACTTTTCCGAAAGTATTCGTCAGATGAAGGAGGTGGAGTTTATCAAGTTGGAGCAAAACAACATGACCGTGTCACAATACGAAGCCAAGTTTACCAAGTTGTCCCGATTTGTGTCTCATTTGGTTGATAATGAGGAGAGAATGACGCGAATGTTTCTAAGAGGTTTGAAACCTGAGATACGTCAATATCTTATCTCTCATAAATTGTGTTTGTATTCAAATGTTGTTAATATGGCTCAGTTATTTGAGCGCGATAATGAGTCAACCCAACCAAAAAGAAAGAAAGTAAACAAAATGATAATATCTGGGGTGATAATGATCATCAAAGCGGTGACAATAAGCGTGGAGGAATCAACATACTGTAAATGGTAACCACTTGGTGGTAATCATGGCCAAAACAATAAGAATGGACATTTCAAGAAGAGAAGGTTCAACAATGAAGTGAAGACGTCGGCACCAGCACCCGTTTCAAAGGAAGAAGAACGACCACCGGTCGTATGTTTTTCAAATGCGGACAGGAGGGACACATCTGTCTAAACTGTTCGCAACAATCCAAAGCGTGTTTTAATTGCAGAAGAGAAGGTCATCTAGCTCGATTTTGTCATATGGTGAAGTCAAGTCCAGCTGGGATAGTGATGCCAAAGGATGTCCCAGACAAGCCAAAGCCGATAGTTTAAGAGAGAGCGTTTTTTTTTTCGTGACGAGGAACCTGAATAAAATTATCACGGGTATGTTAGTCATAAACTCTTGCGAAGTCTATACCGTGTTGAATCTGGGATTCTACTCACTCTTTTATTTCACCTAGTTGTGTTCAATGTTTGAAGTTAACTACGGAGAAGTTAGACTTTGATATATCTGTTTAAACTTAGTTGGGAGAAACCTTCGTTACCTCCACTATTTATAAATCTTGTTCAAATCAACACTTTCACGTTACCTGTCGATCTTATCTCTTTGAAAATACTTGCCTTTGATGTGATTTTTGGAAACGATTGGTTAACTACTCATCATGCTTTTCGTAAGGTTGTTAGCTTTCATACTCCTAACCACTTTGTTATCTTAATTCAAAGTAACCAAACCACTAAAGTCAATCATTGTCATATCAAGCCATAAGTAAAGAGCCCGATCCTTTCGTTGTTGACTTCCTTGTGTGGAATGCACCGAAGCCAGACTTTCTGTAGGCGACATCGTGAATGAAGATGGCAAGTTGATAGGTATCAATGTGACGTACTATCCAAGTCTTGGATGAGGTCGCGATTTTGAATGATATTTCTATCGTTAATAAATTTTCGACGATTCATGAAGACTTCCTAGCCTACCCCTAGAGCATGAAATCGAATTTTGTATTGACCCCAGTACAAAACATGTGACGCCCCCAAAATAGGTATACATCACCCATTTTGAGTCGTCAATAACATGGTACAAAAACAAATACAACTTTATTAATCCAACATAAAAACTGTGAGTTTAAATACAAATATTGCCATCTAGACAATATTCACACCCAAATAAGTCCTCATTACAATTATTGGTAGATTATTTTACAAAAATAGTGAAGACTACTAAAATAACTTTCTAGAACCATCATTCCACATACGACTAGAACTCGCCTACATTCTCGCCTCCCGAGAAGAAAAATGGAACAAAAGAAAAAGGTGAGCTCAACTAGCCCGATAAAGAATATTATGACTAAGATAATATAGAACAAATTATCGTTAGTCTTCAAAGAAGGAAAAATATGATAAAATACATGATAGACAACAAGTTTTAGGATCAATATTCGTTGAAAATAATTATTCATAGATGAGTTACGTAGAGAATGAAATCTACTATAATATATGGATTTAAAAGTCTATCATCATTATTTTATCCACCGTAATATCAATCAATATTCATCTTGAATCAAATATTCATCTTTTGACTTTCTGAGCCAAAGATATTCATCGATTGGTCATGTTCAAATCAACACTTGTTCATCATCTTTGCACTACGGACCAAAGATATTCATCAGAAAATCATTAATCTTTGCACTACAGGCCAAAGATATTCGGTAATATCATCATTTAGGACTGAGGATGATGAAAAATATTTTAAAGAAAACGAATCCAGTGAAACAAAAGAACAAATATTAAGGATTAGCACTTTAAACAATTCGAGTTCAAAAATACTTCATAAATAATCATAGTGGAATAAAATTCAAGAATAATCAAAACATGAATACAATCAAATCTAGTATCCATAATAGATATTTTGGACAAAAAACGAAAATTTAATTTTTCTATGAATAGTGCCGTATTCTGATAAGTGGATTTTATATCCACTTATCTGGTATCTTTTACTTGAATTAGTTGCTTATATTCATGTGTCTTAGTTACTTTTCATTCATTGTGTGTTCATTTTGTAGGTTATATATTTGGAAGCGGTGTGAGCGACTATTGGTAAGGAAAAGCAAGGAAAATGCAAAGAAAAGCAATACGGACATCATTTGGGCTTTCATGTTAATTTCATGTTCTTGGCTTCGAACTTGGACTATATTTTAGAGCTTCTTCTTAGCTTTCCAGAACATCTTGAATTATTCCAATCGGAGTTCGGATGAAAGAGTTATGACATTTCTACCAACGGATGTCGTTGAACTTCATTATTTTGGGTGACCATTTGCATAACAGTCACTTCCAGTCCAATTCCGACCTTCATCCGTTAGTTATTTCTCAAAACCCAAAGAATAAAAGTTGTAGAGCTCGTCGATATCTTCGATTTGATAGGTAGCAGGCTTCGTAACTCTTCCTGGATCAAAAGTTATGATCGTTTTACCAGAGGACGCTGCAGCAGAAAAATAATTGGCAGCTTACTAGCTAGCCGGGGCTTGCCCTTTTGTGCTTTGATAGCAAGTCGGGGCTTGGGGTCAAGAATCAATAGCAAGCCACTAGCAAGCCGGGGATTGCCTATTTACAAGGCAAATAGCAAGCCGGGGCTTGGGTATGCGCGGAAAGAGGAGATTTTGTTCGAATTTGAGTCCGATAAGGATTGTTTCGAGCTGTTTGATTCAAGGACTTCCAAGAGGACTTAAAGTCATATAAAGAGGCTTATAAAAGGAGGAGATTTACAAGGATTAGAAGAAGTTAGAGGAAGAATTTCATTAGATTAGATTAGAGTAAATTAGATCAAAACCCTAGTTATTATAAGATTTGGAGATTGAAGCAACTTGGAGACCATTGAAGTTTCAAAGTAGGAGCAAGGAGGGAGCATCAAATCTACAGACAATAGATTATATCTTCTCATCTTCTTTTATCTTTGTCTTTTATTGTTTATTCAATTGTGGATTCTTAGTTTTTATTCAATAATCATGAACTAATTCTTTGTTTGAGATTACAATGGACCTTATTGTGTAGTTTATTTTAATATGCTTCGTTATCAATTATTATGTTCTATTGTGAGGATTGTCTATTAAAATTTGGACTTAATTTCTTAATTGCCTAGATAACAATTACCGTGATAATTTATATGAACTCGAGAGATGAAGCATAGATTTAGATCTGATTATGATAGCATGTGTTCAGGATTTTGTTAGTAGCTTAAACTTGATAAGTGTTAAGGTAGAGATATGCTTGATACCGCATGTAATCGGATAGAGAACTTGTTCTTAGACCTTCTTCAATTGAAATTCACATAGAGATATAGTGGGTTAGTTGATTAAGGTGTTTAACGGATTTCTATCTTAATTGTGGATTGACTTTAATACGGTATTAGTGCATCAAGAGGTGGTTAATACTACTTTGGTGTTCTTGATTAACAATTCGGGATAGAGAATAATTGATGAGAAATGTGTTAACTTAAATGAAGCAATAAGTGAAGTTGTGATCTTAAATCTCTGTAGTCTTAATTTAATTAGTGGAATTTAATAGCAGTTTAATTTATATAATTTGAAATTTATTTGTTTAAATATGATTGAGTTGGTTACGGGTTAGTACTTGGTAATTTTTATTAAATAATTCTCTGTGGGAACGATACTCAACTTATCATATTCGTGAATAATCAGATATCGTGAATAGTCAGTATCGTGAATAGTAACTCGACACTAAAAGATAAGAATTTCACAAGAAAAATACTATCAATATTAAGATAATGATATTGAAAGAAATAATATCATTTTAAAAAAAATAATATACTTTACCTCGAAAAAGACAAAGACTTACAAATTTGGAATACCGGATATATAGTCTTTGAAGGAAACTTACACAGATATAGAACACTCAAGGTATCAAAATACTCACAAGAATACGCTCGATAAAATAGAGAGAAAAGCGTAGTTTCGGTGTGATTTTCAATTCTAACCCAAGCACCCTATTTATAGGAAAATGCTTAGAACATCAAAAGTAAAATTTTAATAAAATAATATTATTTATAAACTAAATTCTACGCACACCACCAAATTTGATTTCAACCACTTAACACATGTCCCACAAATGAAAAAAAATGTTTTCTTAATTAAAATATTTTAAACTTCAAAAATTAATTATTCGGAACTTGAACTTCAATAATTCATAAAAATAGTCTTTTATCAGAAAAATTCAAACCTTATGTCCTTTCATAGGAAATTCCATTCTCTACAACTTTACGAAGAAAGTTTTTCCAAATTCCAACACAAAATTGGTGATATCCATAAAGCAGACGATTTTACGGTATAATCAAATTCCATCAAGAAATGGGCCCATGAGACATGTTTAACATGTTTTAAACAATTTTAGTGACAAAAAATATTCTTCCTCCTTATTTATTCATATATCCCACATTCATTGTAAAAATATCACCATTATTATATTATTAAAATATAATAATATATTATTTTATCGAAAAAGATAAAATATCAATTTTCAACAATTGTCACATTAAAAATTTCTCCATCTATATTCACATAAAATGAATATTTTTTTATCATAATAATCAATAATTAATTATTCACAAATAATATTACGTAATCACAATAATCACAACCGTGAGCGGCTTCGTGAAGAGGGGCTTTCAATAAGAATTTCTTCACTACTGGCGCCGCAATTAGGTGACCAAACCTCTCCTTAGATAGAACTTTCAGACATTGCCAATAATGTTATCTAATAATATTATTCAAATAATATGAATTATTGATCCGATAATGAAAATATCGTGCGTTGACAATTATTGAAACAACAATAATATAAAATATCAACGTAGCAATTATTGAATCAATAAAATAAAATATTGAACGAAGAATCATCGTAACAATTATTGAGTAGTGTCTTCTTACGTAAGAATCAATAATTGGTGCAATGCAATACCGTGCTTCCGTGTTTTAACCACCGGTATTTTAACAAGATTAGCAGTAATAACTACGTCGTTATTTATAAACAACTTATACTTGTCGTTTTCTTCATCCAATCGCTTTCGTTATGGGGCCCACAATAAGGTCGCTACCGTCGTCACGAATATTCCCCGACAAAGAAGAATATTTCACGACCAAAACGAATATTCTCGATAAAAATGAATATTTTATAACCACTTGCTTATTTGAAATATTTGTGCATTTTACCCATAACTAACCACATTAATCAAATCAACCCTTACTATTTCAAAATAATGAGTAGAGGAAATTCAATTTAATTTAATAATAAGTTGGGGTCTTACAACCTCCCCTCCTTATGAAATTTCGTCCTCGAAATTGACGTACGTACATGGTGTTTCGAAAAGGTGAGGATACCTCGCTTTCATTTTCGTTTCCAACTCCCAGGTCATTTCTTCAATAACATGGTTTCTCCAAAAAACTTTGACTTGGGGTATGACTTTTGTGCGTATAACATGCTCTTTCCTATCCAAGATCTTAACAGGTACCTCCTCGTACGTTAAGTCTTCTGCTATCTCGTCCAATTTTAATTCAATAACGTGGTTCGGGTCTTTCACATATTTACGTAGCACATATATGTGAAAAACATTATGAACACGAGACATACTTGGAGGTAACACGAGTTTATATGCCACATTTTCTACTCGGTCAAGAATCTGAAATGGACCAATAAATCGTGGATTGAGCTTTCCTCTTTTCCCAAATCTTGTAACTCCCTTCCATGGAGCAACATGCAACAATACATGATCCCCAATACCAAATTCCACGTCCTTTCGATGAAGATCCGCATAACTCTTTTGTCGATCTTGTGCCGTTTGTATACGTTATCGAATCATTTGGATCTTTTCTGTAGTCATACGTACCAATTCTGGTCCCAACAATGTTGCTTCACCAACCTCATCCCAACATACTGGAGAGCGACACTTACGTCCATATAATACTTGAATGGAGCCACACTATATACTTGCTCGATAAGCTGTTGTTGTAGGAGAATTTCACCAAAGGTAAATATTTATCCCAACTCCTTTGAAGTCTAGGACATGAGTCTTAATAGATCTTCAAGAGTTTGAATAGTCCTCTCGATTGTCCGTCCGTTTGAGGATGGTATTCGAATCGAATCATAAATCCGTGCTCATAGCTTTTTGCAAAACTAACCCAAAATCGTGAAGTGAATCTTGGGTCACGATCCAAACTATGGATACTAGCATGCCATACAATATCACAATCTCATTTACATACATATGAGCAAGACGTTCAAGGGAATAAGTCTCCCGTATCGGCAAGAAATGAGCAGACTTGGTTAATCTATCAACAATAACCCAAATAACATTTATACCTTGAGAAACCGTGGGAAGACCCGTAACGAAATCCATGGTAATGTGTTCCCACTTCCATTTCGGGATCTCAAGTGGTTGCAATGGACCTTTAGGCACTTGATGCTCCGCCTTTACACGTTGACAAGTTAAACACCTCGAGATAAACTTTGCAATCTCTCTCTTCATATTGTTCCACCAAAATGTATGTCGAAGATCACGATACATTTTGGTACTTCCAAGATGGATTGCAAACGGTGTATTGTGTGCTTCCATTATGATCTTGTACTTCAAATCAGAGTCGTTAGGAACACAAAGTCTGGAGTGTACTCGAAGTATTCCTTCTTCATCGATTTTTGCTTCTGGAATAACATCTTCTTGTACTTTTTTCTTCATACGCATTAGCTCCGGGTTTGTGGCTTGAACAACTTTAACTTTATCAATTAAAGTTGGTTCTATGCGTATACTTGACATCATCGCACTTGTTCCTGCATATGATCTTCTACTCAACGTCGTTGCCGCATGTTGAGTTCCTTTTGGGTGAAGAAATATTTGAGGCTTTTATGGTCTGAATATATCTCCACTTTCTCCCCATATAGATAGTGCATCCAGATCTTTAGCGAAACGATGCGACAACTCTAGATCATGAGTAGGATAATTCCTCTCATACTCTTTAAGTTGTCACGAGGCATAAGCTATGACTTTCCCACGTTGCATGAGAACACATCCTAACCCTTTGCTCAAGCATCATTCGTAGATAAAAAATCCATCCGAACCGGATGGTATTGTTAGAACAGTCTTAGAAATGAGTCTCCTCTTAAGCTCTTGGAAACTCTTTTCGCATTCCTCGCTCCATACGAATTTTGTATCCTTCCGAGTCAGTTGAGTTAATAGGGTAGCAATTCGAGAAAATCCTTCCACAAATCTCCGATAATAACCGGTAGTTAGGCCTGAAAGTTACGTCTTGGCCACCGACTTTGGTTGCTCCCAACTTTGTATTGCTTCAATCTTCGCCGGGTTGACAGATACTCCATGTTTTGACACCACGTGCCCAAAGAATGCTACTTCCTCAAGCCAGAACTAGCATTTCTTCAACTTGGCATTTATCTTGTTTTCACGAAGCCTTTCGAGTACACTTCAAATGGTGCTCATGATCTTCATGACTTTTGGTATATATGAGAATGTCATCAATAAAGACAACAACGAACCCGATCCAAATAATCCTTGAATACCGGTTCATCATATCCATGAAAGTTGCAGAGCATTAGTCCAAAAGACATGACTAAGAATTCATAATGCCCGTCATGGAAGAGTTCAAGGCGATCTTTGGAATATACTCAGTTCTAATCTTCAGCTGATGATATCCAGAATGAAGATCAATCTTTGAAAAGAATTGTGCTCCTTGCAAATAGTCAAACATGTCATTAATGCGAGGTAGCGGATATCTATTTTTGATGGTGACATGGTTCAATTCCCGATAGTCAATACAAAGTTGCATACTCCCGTCTTCCTTCTTTACAAATAAAACAGGAGCACCCCAAGGAGATGTATTAGGACGAATGAAACCGATGTCCAACAATTTCTGTAGTTGGACTTTTAACTCCTGAAGTTCAATAGGAGTCATTCGATATGGGGTTTTAGAAATTGGCTTTGTACTCGAGTTCAAGATCAATAAAGAATTCAACTTCACGTTCGGGGGGTAATTTCAGAAGTTCTTCAGAAATATGTCGTGAAATTTACTAACAACAGGAATATTATTCAAATCCGACGTGTCTTTATTCCAATCCATAACATGGGCTAAGAAAGCTTGACATTCGTTTTTTAATAAACGAATAGCTTTATGACTTGATATGACAGTTATTGATTTTAGTGGTTTAGTTGCTTGAATTCATACCACAGGTTGGTTAGGAATATGAAAACTAACAACCTTACGAAAACAATCAATTTTGGCATGATGAGTAGTTAACCAATCAATCCCTAAAATCACATCAAAAGCAAGTATCTTTAAAGAGATAAGATCAATGGTAATGTGATGGTGCCAACTTAGATCAAACAAGATTTATAAGCAAGTGGATGTGATGAAAGTTTCTCTAACTGAGTCTCCACAGATAAATCAAAGTCTAATTTCTCCAAGAGTTAAGTTTAAGCGTTGAGCACAAGTAGGAGAGATAAATGAATGGGTATAGCACCGGTATCTAGTAAAAGGTATAAACTTCGCAAGAATTTATGATTAGCTTACCCGTGATCACCTCGTTTGGGTTCCTCGCATTTTGCCGAGTCACGACAAACGCTCTTCCGAGAATTGTTGACTTTGACTTTTCCGGGATGACCTTTTGAGTCACCATCCTCATTTGGACTTGGTTTCATTACCGCATAATCTTGAAGCGATATGTCCTTCTTTTCCAAAGATACCTTGAACTGTTGTAGGCGCCAATGATATGTCTCTCTTTTCCACATTTATAAAGATACTGACGGGTGGTCGTTCTCCTCCTTAGAACCGGTTGTTCTTTGGTACGACGTCTTCACATGGTCATTATTGAATCTCGTCTTTTTAAAATCTCCCCCCGACTCGCTTCTTCTATTTTCATGGCCATGATTAACACCAGAGTGGTTACCATTTTTGTCCGTATTTTTCTTTCTCCATGAGTTATCGTTGTTCACGATCTTTGTCACCGGTATATGATCCGGGTTGTGGTCCCTCGGTTGAACGTACTCATTATCTCGCGCCTAATAATTGAGCCTGTTTGACAACATCCGAAAAGAGAGAAAATTTATGAGAAATGAGATATCGACGTATGTCGGGTTTCAAACCTCTCGAAACATCCGCGTCATACGTTCCTCATTCTCCACCAAATGAGGTGCAAACACTCGATAACTCGCAAACTTCGCTTTCGTCTTCGGGACACCGTCATGTTATTTTGTTCCAATCTAATAAACTCCACTTCCTTCATATGATGAGTACTTTTAAGAAAGTACTTGTCATTGAACAATTTCTGAAACGTCTCCCAAGACATGCTGAGTGCGGCTGGATGGGTACGCTTCATAGATTCTCACCAGTAATCTGCCTCATTACAGAACATAAAGGTGGCGAATGGAACCTTCTGTTCCTCCATGCATCCCAAGACATCGAATATCTTTATAATTTTCTTGACCCACGTTTCTGCCTTAATCGGATCCGGCTTTCCCCAGAATTCTGGTGGTCCCAACTCTTTGAACTGCTTGGTTGTGACAAACCGTGCGTTGTTATAATTTCCACCTGTATTTTGAACACGAGTCTCCCTCGTCTGATTTTGCATGAATTGCAAAAAGCTTCTAAACATCTCGTCGTTCATCATCTGCTCAATGGTGTTGTTCACGGGAGGAACATTGTCGACTGCAGACGTTTCTCCTCGTTGGTGAGTAAAGGTGTCTCCACGGTCTCATTTACTCCACTGTTAACATTCTCAGTCGACATTCTTAAATACTGCCATAAAACAAGGGTTAATTAAAGAAATTAACATATCACATAATATCCCTATATTCGACCAACCAACAAATAAGCTTAGGTAGAAACACACTAGCGAAAGATTTACTCATCTCTCCCTCCTAGTTTTATTCCCCAATCTCCTTCGAGATCATATCCCTAAGCTCGATACCAATCATACGCGCCCCAAAATAGGTATACATCACCCATTTTGAGTCGTCAATAATAATGGTATGTAAACAACTACAACTTTATTAATACAACATAAAAAGCTGTGAGTTTAAATACAAATATTGCCATCTAGACAATATTCACACCCAAATAAGTCCTCATTACAATTATTGGTAGATTATTTTACAAAAATAGTGAGGACTACTAAAACAAATTTCTAGAACCATCATTCCATACCCCGACTAGAACTCGTTACATTCTTGCCTCCTGAGAAGAAAAATGGAACAAAAAGAAAAAGGGTGAGCTCAACTAGCCAGTAAAGATTTTCTTGAATCGCTACTCCGTTAGCTCAGCTGACTCGGAAAGATACAAAATTCGTATAGAGCGAGGAATGCGAGAAGATTTTCCAAGAGCTTAAGAGGCGACTCATTTCGGTACTTGTTCTGACCATACCATCTTAGAAAAGCGAACGTGGTAGCTGACCATATTAAGGATTCGTACTTTAAACAATCCGAGTTCAAAAATACTTCATAAATAATCATAGTGGAGTAAAATTCAAGAATGATCAAAATATAGATACAATCAAAGCTAGTATCCATAATAGATATTTTGGATAAAAAACAAAAATTTAATTTTTACGTGAATAGTGCCAGTGATTCGTGAATAGTATAGATATCGTGAATAGTCTAATGAGTATCATGAATAGAAAACCCGAAACACTAAAAGACAAGAATTTCACAAGAAAAATACTATCAATATTCCTAAGATAATGATATTGAAAGAAATAATATCATTTTTAAAAAATAAAATCCCTTACCTCGAAAAGACAAGATTTTAAATTTGGAATCTTGGATATAGTCTTTGAAGGAACTTCAGATCATATAGCAACACTCAAGGTATCAAAATACTCACAAGAATACGCTCGATAATATAGAGAGAGAAAACTTTAGTTTCTGGTGTGATTTTTAATTATAACCTAAGCACCCTATTTATAGGAAAATGCTTAGAACACCAAAGCAGAAATTTTAATAAAATAATATTATTTATAAACTAAATTCCTACGCACACCACCAACTGATTTCAACCACTTAACACATGTCCCACAAATGAAAAAAATGTTTTTCTTAATTAAAATATTTTAAACTTCAAAAATTAATTAATCTGAAACTTTGGAACTTCAATAATTCATAAAAAATAGTCCTTTTATCAGAAAAATTCGAACCTTATGTCCTTTCCATAGGAAATTCCATTCTCTACAACTTTACAGAAGAAAGTTTTTCCAAATTCCAAACAGAAATTGACCGAAATCCATAAACGGGCGATTTTACTTGTTATAATCAAATTCCAATCAAGAAATGGGCCCACAGACATGTTTAACATGTTTTAAATAATTTTTAGTGACAAAAAATATTCTTCCTCCTTATTTATTCATATATCCCACATTCATTGTAAAAATTTCACCATTATTATATTATTAAAATATAATAATATATTATTTTATCGAAAAAGATAAAATATCAATTTTCAACAATTGTTACATTAAAAATTTTCTCCATCTATATCCACATAAAATGAATATTTTCTTTATCATAATAATCAATAATTAATTATTCACCAATAATATTACGTAATCACAATCTGATAACCCAATGAGGTAGTTCCGAGGAAGAGGGGCTTTCAATAAGGATTTCTCCTTCTTGGTAGCGTAATTAGGTGTCCAAACCTCTCCTTAGATGTAACTTTCTAAACATTGCCAATAATGTTATCTAATAATATTATTCAAATAATATGAATTATTGATCCGATAATGAAAATATTGTGTAGTGACAATTATGAAACAACAATAATATAAAATATCAACGTAGCAATTATTGAATCAATAAAATAAAATATTAAGCAAGAATTCATCGTAACAATTATTGAGTAGTGCATTCTTACGTAAGAATCAATAATCGATTGCAACATCTTGTGTACTTCGTGTTTTAAACTAACGGGTATTTTAATAAGATTAACTGTGAATAACTACGTAGTTATTTATAAACAACTTATACTTGTCGTTTTCTTCATCCAATCGCTTTCCATTATGGGGCCCACATAAGGTTGCGTACGTTGCATTTAATATTCTCCGACAAAGAAGAATATTCCACGACCAAACGAATATTCTCCGATAAAAAATGAATATTTTATAACCACTTGCTTATTTGAAATATTTGCGCACTTTACCCATAACTAATCACATTAATCAAATCAACCCTTACTATTTCAAAATAATAAATAGAGGAAATTCAATTTCATTTAATAATAAGTTGGGGTCTTACCAAACCCATTTCTTAAACCCTCAAATATTTCTTCAACTAAAATGAACGTAACATGCGCCAAAGACGTTGACTCGAGCTGTTGAATATTACGATCGTACAATTCAATACCATCGTAGGAAAAACGAACATGGTAGCTGACGCATTGAGTAGAAGATCGTATGCAGTTACAAGTGCGAATATACGAACCCACGTGAAGATAACGAATATACGAGTATAATCGACTTTAATCAATAAATTTAAAGCCGCTCAAGCTACATACTCAGAGCTGATGAATGTGAAGAAGAAGGTTCAAGAAGGCGTTATTTTAACCCTCGATTTAATTGGCCCATTTTGAAATCCTTGATCAAGTAGGAACTGTGGCTTATAGACTCGTTTTACCGCCAAGTACGTCGCGTGTTCATAACATTTTTTCACGTATCGATGTTACGTAAATATATGGATGACCCGAACCACATTATTAATTTAGAACCGGACGAGATAGCGGATGATTTAACGTATGAGGAGATACGTGTTAAAATCTTGGATAAGAAGGATTATATTCGATACTCAAAGGTTATACCTCAAGAGTTAGAATCTAAAATGAAGTCAAGGTACCCTCACCTCTTCAGTATACCAGGTACGTACGTAAATTTCGAGGGTGAAATTCCATAAGGAGGGGAGATTGTGAGATCCCAGATTTTATGAATAAATATTTAATTTTCTCGAAATAATTTTTTTGAATATTATGGTGTGGATTAGATATAATGTTATAGTTGTGGGTAGTATTTATAAATTTTTTAATGTATGCAAGTTGTTATATAATATTCGATTGGTCGGGGAATATTCTTTTTATCGGGGAATATCCGTACGACGGTACAATCATTGGTGGACCCCACAACGGAATTATTGTCGGATTGAGAAAATGACAAAAATATTTTTATGAGAATAACGGCGGAAGTTTTACCGTTAAAACTGTTGAACTACTCAGTAATAAAGTATACGATGAATGGCGTGGTTGCATAAGAAGACACGCGGTATTGATTATTAATGCTTGCATGAGAAGTCACTCAGTTTTATGTAATAAAACAGAATTTTTTTTTTATATAAAACAGAATACTTTTATAAAGTTATTCGTTTTATTAGACTATAAATAGAATATATAATATTCTATTATGCATAGTGTTTTGCATAGTAAAATCTTTTTATATAAAACAGAATACTTTTATAAAGTTATTTATTTTATTAGACAATAATTAGAATATATTATATTTTATTATGCATGTTGTTGCATAGTGCCTGCATAGTGTTTTTTGTATAGTAAAAATTTTTTATATAAAAAATGAATACTTTTATAAAGTTATTCGTTTTATTAGATTATAAATAGAATATATTATATTTTATTTACAAGATTTTGTTTTATTAGAATATTTTATTAAATCAACTGGACCATCCATTTAAAAGTAAATCAATCCAGACCGTTCATGAATTAGTTCTTATCGCGGTCCATTCTCCTATAAATAGAAGCTCATTCCTTTATTATTTCTTATGAATTCATTGAAACTCTAGAGAGAAACTACAGAGAGAATTCTTCTTCTATAATCTTGAGCGTATTTCTTTAGAGTTTAAGAAAGCTTTGAAGTAGTAGTCTGAAGTTTTCTTGAGTATATCCTCGCGCTACCAAATCGGAATACTCTTCTTTCAAAGGTAAAGGGTATTATTTTTTTTTTCATATTCATGAAGAGAACTTACATTATTCCATTCTTTATTATTACTGTTGGAATAACTTTTGTATACTGGGTCTACCTATACTTGGTGAAATTCTTACATTATTTCGTTATTTATTATTCTCTTTGGAATAACTTGTCTCATCATGCAATCGCATACATGGTGAAATTCTCGTTGTTATTCCATTCTTTATTATTATTGTTGGAATATCATATACATGCGTTTTACTTGGGACACGATTAAAATCTTTATTATTCTATTGGAATATCCACATTCACATGCGTTTTCTGTGCATGGGACTGGTTAAAAGTCTTTATTATTACATTGGAATATCGCTGCATGCGTTTTCTGCCTGACTGGTTCCGTTATTTATTATTCTGTTGGAATAACTTTGTCATCACAAATACCGTATTATAGTGATTTTACATTGTTATTCCATTCTTTATTATTACGTTAGAATATCACCGCCGGTGCGTATTATTCGACTGGTTCCGTTATTTATTATTTTGTTGGAATAATACATGCATGCGCAAGTACCGCATGCATGGTGATTTCTTTTGTTATTCCATTCTTTATTATACTCAGTTGGTTAAAGCTTTGACTTCTATACTCCATGAAATTAGTAAAATATCCTTGATATTTGCGCTTCATCCAGTATCTTTTCATGGAAATATTTTTCTGAGCATTCTTAAATTTTACTCTACAAAGAATTATCATATTGACAATTTGGACGTTATTAGTTCCTGGATAAATTAATTCTTGAACTTGTTTTATTGAATTCTTATATCATTGTCATCATCCTCATGTTTATATTATGTTGAAAGTCATCTCGTGGCTTTGTAGTGCATAGATGGACTTGGTATGATTATGACGAGGATTATTCGGTATAATCACGACAAGTAATGTTACAAATGATGTGGAAAAAGTCCTCATTGGCCCGTAGTACATTGATGGACAATTTTTGGTATGATTATGGCTATGGATTCTCTTCATCCAAGGGTGCAAAGATGAATTATTTTATGGCATGATTAGGACCGTTGATGAAAACACGATTATCTTTGGCCCGTAGTTCATGGATAATTTGTGGTCGCGATACTAAAAAAAATGTCCTTGGCCGTAGTGCAGGGATGATGTGGATTATTTATTAAGCTGAGTCCCAGCGGTAAAAGTGATGAAAAACTTTTTAAATCATAGAAGATGGTAGATTTTATTCTCTACTTGACTCTTCTAATGGATTGTTTGTTCCGCTGGAGTTAAACTTGATGTTTGTTATATTGTATCAGTTTAACACTGTTGAAGGCTAACGATAATTTATTTTGCATTATCTTAGTCATATTATTTCTTACTGGGCTAGTTGAGCTCACCCTTTCTTACATTGTTCTCTTCAGGAAATGAGAACGTAGCTGGGACTAGTCGGGGAACAGAGTGATGGTCCTAGATGGTGCATTAGTAGTCCTCACTATTTTGTGAAATAGTGTAATAATAAATATAATGAGGACTCCATTGAGTGTGAATATTGTCTAGATGACAATATTTGTATTAAAACTCACAGCATATGTTTTGTCGTATTTTACACGACTGTTGTATAATTAGTTTGTATTTGTATTCAGTACCATGTATCTGGCGATCCAAGATGGGTGATGTATACCTATTTTTGGGGGCGTCACAATGATGATATTATTGAATATCTTTGGCTTGTAGTGTAAAGATGAATGATTAACTGATGAATATCTTTGGCCGTGAAGTGCAAAGATGAACAGCAGTGTTGAGATGAACATGACCAATTGGTGATATAAAATGAATATCTTTGGCTGTAAGTGCAAAGATGAATATTGATTAAAGATGTATATAATTGATTGTTACGAGGATAAAATATTGATGATAGACTTTTAAATCTTAAAGATAGTAGAACTCATTCTCTACTTGACTCTTTCTAATGGATTGTTGTTTCATTGCAGTTTTGATCTAAAACTTGTTTTCTATTATGTTTTATCGATTTTTCCTGTTGAAGACTAATGATAATTTGTTGTATATTATCTTAGTCATAATATTCTTTCTTGGGCTAGTTGAGCTCACCCTTTTCCTTTTGTTCCATTTTTCTTCTCAGAAGGTGAGAACATAGCAAGGATCTAGTCGGGGTATGGAGTGATGGTTCTAGAAAGATGTTTTAACAGTCCTGACTATTTCTGTAAAATAGTGTATGAATAATTGTAATGAGGACTTATTTGAGTGTTGATATTGTCTAGAAGATAATATTTGTATTTAAACTCACAGTATGTGTTGTCGTATTTTGCACGACTCAGAATGGGTGTTGTATACCTATTTTGGGGGCGTCACAATTTAGGTTGTAATGTAAAGTAGGGTTGAAATAGAAGTAACGATTATATATATTTTCTATTGTAAAACCCTATGAACTCATATCATAAATAAAATAGTTTCTCTCATCGCTCTTAAGGATGTACCCAAATTAAAAAACCACGTAAATCTATGTTTTGATTATTTATTGTCATGTGTGTGTGTGATTCGATCCTAACAAAAGAGAATAAGAAACAAAATCTGAATCAAGTTTAATATAATTTTAATTGTATTTCTTATATTATTAGTTATTCTTTTTATTGTGTCCGTTAAAGGATCTAATGGTATCATTGTGACAATACAGTCTGAATCAGTAATGGATGTAGAACCCGAGTTATATGAACCCCTTTTGGACAAATCTCATGTGACTGACTATATATGGTTCGACTTCTGTTTTATTGAAAGCTATCTGGTTTTGGATGAAACCTCTATTGAAAAATATATACTCTGTTTATCATATTCGAGTGGTTTTGGTTTTTATGAGGCGAATGACAGGAGTAAAGGGATAATTTACTGCTGACGGTATTATTAAAAAACGACGCCGTTTTTCAATTGGCCAAAAATATTTAGTGTCAGTAGTTTAATACTGCATACAAGACAAAAGACCAAAATTTTCCTCCTTTGCAAGTCCCTCGTCCGCAGTTTAATATTGTGGACGCTAGGTATTACCAAATGGCTAACTAATAAGTCTTGTCCGCATTATTAAACTGTGGATGTCAGATTCATTTTTTTAAGAGAGAAACATATAACAATCCATTACAAGTATTCGGTATTCCGGATAAACACCAATGACTGCAATCTTGGGAATTGATCGAACCTGGAAAACTAAAAAATTGAATTTGACATCTGCAGTTTAATATTGCGGATGAGATTTATTTACAAACGGTGTCATTTCTAGTTGGCCATTTGGTTATTGTAAGACCCCAACTTATTATTAATGAAATTTAATTTTCTCTATTTATTATTTTGAAATAGTAAGGGTTGATTTGATTAATGTGGATAGTTAGGGGTAAAATCATAAATATTTCAAAATAAGCAAGTGGTTATAAAATATTCATTGTTGTCGGGGAATATTCGTTTGGTCGTGGAATATTAAATGCTTTGTGGGAATATTCATACATTGGTAGTGACCCATGTATGGGCCCATAACTGAGAAAGCGATTGGATGAAGAAAACGACAAATATAAGTGGTTTAAAAATAACTACAGTAGTTATTCACAGATAATCTTGTTAAAATACTCGATTGGTTAAACACGTAGAAGACACAGTATTGCACCAATTATTGATTATTACGTGAAGGCACTACTTAATAATGGTTACGATAATTATTGTTCAAGATTTTATTGATTTAATAATTGTTGCGTTGATATTTTATATTCATTGTTGTTTGATAATTGTCATTACACAAGATTTTTCATTATCGATGATAATTCATATTATCCGAATAATATTATTAGATAACATTATTGGCGATGTCTAGAAAGTTACGCTAAGGAGAGGTTTGGTCACCTAATGCGGGCTTGAGAAGAGAGAATTCTTATTGGAAAGCCCTCTTTCCAGGAACTATCTCGGTTGTCAATAATGTGATTCGTAATATTATTTGTGAATAATTAATTATTGATTCATATGATGAGGAAAATATTGATTTTATGTGAATATAGATGGAGAAAATTTAATGTGACAATTGTTAAAATTGAAATTTTATCTTTTTACGATAAGATAATTCATTTAAATGTATTATTATATTTTAAATATATAATAATGGTGATATTTTTACAACGAATGTGGGATATATGAGTATCTGAGGAGGAAGAGTATTTTTGTTGCAATAAATGTTTAAAACATGTTAAACATGCTTATGAGACCCCATTTATCGATGAAATTTGATTATAGCACCGTAAAATCGTCTGTTTGTGGATTTGATTCAATTTACATTTGGAATTTGGAAAAACTTTCTTCGCAAAGTTGTAGAGAATTGAATTTCTATAAAAATCGAGATTCAAATTTCGATAAAATGGCTATTTATTGTGAATTATTGAAGTTCAAGCTCGAAATAATTGATTTTGGAAGTTTTAATTATTATTTTAAAGAAAAACGTTTTTTTTGCATTTAAGTGGGCTAATATGTGATATTAATTCTTTGAAATCAGATCTTCAAAGATGGGCTAAGGAAATTTATAATATATATTAATATTTTATTAAATTTTTACGCTTTAGTGTTCTAACATTTTCCTATAAATAGGTGCTTGGGTTAGAATTGAAAATCACTTTAAAGCGAAGTTTTCTCTCTATATTATCGAGCGTATTCTTGTGAGTATTTTGAGTATACTTTGAGTATTGTTAGGCGGTCTAAGTTCCTTCAAAGACCTTATACCCGGTATTCCAAATGTAAGTACTAATCTTTCGAGGTAAGGGATATTATTTTTTTCGTAATGATATTATTTCTTCAATATCATTATGTTGAAATATTGATCCGAAGTTTTTATCAAATTTGGAACTTTTGGTGTGAGAGTTACTTATTCACGTATACGACCTTATTCACGATATCGACCTTTATTCACGAATATCTGACTATTATCATGAAAAATAAAAATTTTTCCTTTTAAATAAAAATATCTATTGTGGATACTAGTTTTGATTGTATCCATGTTTTGATCATTCTTGAATTTTACACCATTGTGATTATTTTTGAGGTATTTTTGGACGTGGATAAAAACAAAAGTACGAATCCTTAATCCTTAATCCTTGTCATTTTGTTTCACTTTGGATTCATTTTTTTAAAAATATTTTCATCATCCTCGGTCTTAAATGATGATATTATTGAATATCTTTGGCACGTAGTGCAAAGATGAATGATTTCTTGATGAATATCTTTGGCAGTAGTGCAAAGATGAGCAGTGTTGAGATGAACATACCGATCGATTAATATCTTTGGCCCAGTAGTGCAAAGATGAGCAGTGTTTAGATGAACATGACTAATGATGAATATCTTTGGCACGTAGTGCAAAGATGAATATTTGATTCAGTATATATATTGATTGATGTTACTGAGGATAAAATATCGACGATGAACTTTTTAAATTCATATATATAGAAGATAGTAGTTTGCATTCTCTACTTAACTCTTCTAATGAATTATTATTTCATTTGCGAAGATTGATTTAAAAGCTGGTTGTCTATTGTATTCTATTAGATTTTTCTCTGTTGAAGACTAACGATAATTTGTTGTATATTATCTTAGTCATAATATTTTTTCTTGGGCTAGTTGAGCTCACCCTTTTCCTTTTTGTTCCATTTTTTCTTCTCGTGGAGGCGAGAATATAAGCGAGTAATTTAGCCTGGGGTATGGAATGAAGGTTCTAGAGAGAGTTGTTTAGTAGTCCTCACCATTTTTATAAAATAATGTATCAATAAATGTGATGAGGATTTATTTGAGTATAGATATTATCAGAAGATAATATTTGTATTCAAACTCACGCTTTTCTTGTTGTAATAATAAAGTTGTAGTTGTTTCTGTACTATGTATTGACAACTCAGAATGGGTGATGTATACCTATTTTGGGGGCGTCACAGTTATACCTAGCGTTCGCAGTATTAATACTACGGATGAAGACTTTTTATAAGGATAGTTGTTTTGGTCATCTGTCTCGTTAGTAGTATTAAATTGCGAACGGGAACTCTATTAAACCGTTTGATCTTAGGATGTACACTCACAATTTGTAGTAAATATAATGTTAAATTGACAACGTTTTTAATAGACCAGTCTCCTATATATATATATATATATAAGGAATCCATCCATGGCAACCGATTGCCATGGATACTGTGCAACAACCTCTTTTCAGACCGTTGATCAACTTATTGGAAGGCTGAGATTGGGATATATTAATACCAAACCGTGACAAGCTCTACCGGTTTCTATTTAAATAAGAGGGGCCCACATTTAAACATATTATCAGTATAGTTAAACAAAATGAATATTTAATATTAAAATATTACAAGCAGAATTACGACAACTTGAGGACCACACTTTTTTTTACGTATTTCTCACAAAGAAATTAAAATAGAATAAAAAAATAAAAATAATATTAAAATATTACGTATAAGTTTGAGTTATGCTTAATTTTTTTTTTAACACATTGATGCTAGCTTTATATGTAAATGCATGTGAATGTCTATTATTAATTTTATTAGTAAGCAATTCTTATAAGAATGTAATAACCAAGATGTAATATATTATTAACCAAGATGTAATATAAGATGTAATATATTATAAGAATTGCTTAATAATAAGTTGACAATTCTTATAATATATTTTTATATTTTATTAAAGACTGATATTTTTATTTTTACAATTACTATATAACTTAAATTAGTTTAGAAACACTTTTACAATTACTATATAACTAAACACTATTTTTATCTTTTTTATTTGTATTTTTACCTATCCTAAAAAATTCACTTTAATTTTTAAAAATTAATCCATGGCATCTTATAATTAAAATTAATAAAATTTTATTTAACAACTTTTATACTTGGTACATTTTAAAACTAAAATATTACTACAACTATATATCAACTAAAGTAGAATATCTTTATTGTTTTAAAATATATAAAGTAGTTTAATTATATCAACTATAAGAATTGCTTAATAATAAAATTACAATTTTTATAATATATTTTTATATTTTATTAAAGACTGATATTTATTTTTATTATTAAGAAATTCTTATAATATATTACATCTTGGTTAATAATATATTATATCTTGGTTATTACATTCTTATAAGAATTGCTTACTAATAAAATTAATAATAGACATTCACATGCATGACATATAAAGCTAGCATCAATGTATTAAAAAAAAAAAGGTAACCTTAATTACAACTTGTGCAAATAATATTCGTAATATTTTAATATTTTTTTTTTATTCTATATATTTTAATTTGCTGTGGAGAAATGCGTAAAAAAAAAGAGTAAGCCGGTACAAGCTGTACCGATTGTAATATTTTAATATTAAATATTCATTTTGTTAGCTATACTAATAATATGTTTAAATGTGGGCCCCTCTTATTTAAATAGAAACCTAAGAGAAACTTGTCACTACTTGCAGTATTAATATATATCAACGATTCGAAAAGAGATTGTTTTAGACAGAAGATTCAATAGCAAGCTATTCTTAGTGGATAATTCCCTATATATAAACCCAAAATTACATGAAACTTGTGTATCTTTGGTACTAGCACCAAATAGCACATATGTTGTTTGTTTAAATTATATGAGATAAATAATAATTTTATAAAATTTAAAGGGTTAAATTTAAAAATAAAAAAAATAATATAAAAAAACAAAATAGTAATATAACTAAAATTATAGAGATTAAAGAGAGAAAAAAATATTATGACACAATTATATCGCTGGCATCAGTGGCTCGAGAGACCCACTTTATAAGATAGATTAAAATGTGAGTAAGTTAGGGGTTTAAAATTTTTCAATCTCAAAAAATGTTTTAAATAATATATTATCATATTGTGTTATTGTGTAGATCTCATGTGAGTGGTTATATTTTATGAATTAATAGGTCACAAAAAAAATATCTATGTGCACATACAAAGACACACAAATATAAAATAGAAATAAATCAAAAGAAAAAAATATTTTATCTTTGTGGATGTTTTTGATGTACACATTAGAGGTGTCAATAGATACACTTTTCACAAAAAACTCGAATATTATTCAATAAAATTTTGATGACAAAAGATTGAATATAAAAAGAGGACATAAAATGATGTACTTATATGTATTAATCCGTTATAACCATTGGATCCACCCGTGTTTAGCTCACCTCGAGGTTCTATTATATCTTTCCTCCGATTCTATTAAATACATTATATTTTTATATTAATAATTATGTTAATAATGATCTAGTAAATAGTTAATAATCTTAAGCTCAATATTATATTTTTGATGGAGCAAGAGCAGCGAAAATTCTGGATCAGTAGTTTAATTTTTACTAGTAATTTCTTAACAAGTTTGACGTGTACAAATTCCAGGTACTGACGAAGAGCAGATAATTTATGCTCTGAAAAAACGTCAAACAGAGAACCGCGGTTTTAGCCCCCGCCTTCTCCAATTGTAAATTGCCCCATTGGCCATTGGAGCCATATATATATATATACATAATAATAATAATAATAATAATAATAATACACATGAATTTTCCATTAAAGCTCGTTCATGTTTGAATAGAATCCCAGCATAACAACAACCCGGAACCAGACCAGAGGAATCAGAATCATCAATCACCATGCAAGAACCAAGCAAACCAATGGGCGGAGTAAAATTGATTGTATCAGATTTTATGATATCCTTCATGTGGGTATGGCCAAGCATTCTCTTTAAGATCTTTGTCTACAAGCCTCTGGGAGTCGGTGATGGAGCCAAAGATGAAGTCTTTAAAAGTGTTTTCTCCATTATCAACATGTTTTTCTTTGCCTGGTTGGGTAAGAACACCAAAGGTGGAGCCTACAATCCTCTCATGGTGCTTTCAGGAGCAATCTCTGGTGATTTCGTTACTTTTCTCTTTACTGTTGGTGCATGAATTTTGGTTGGTTTGCTTAGATATGAATTGGATGTGTAGTAATCAGTTAGAATTTAAATTGGGTTCTGTTGATTATGTTATTTGCACCTATTGGTAGTTTGGTCATTTGTTAAATTGATTGAATTTGAAATGTAACATGGGTTTACATAGTTTACTTTCTTGATTATGTAATTAAATTTGTTGCTGTTGGATTTTTGTTCGACTAGATGGCAAGAACCTCAGCAGCTTTATTATGGTTTTATTATTTCAGTTTACTGCTGATTACTCTAGAAAAGCTCTCCATGTTAGCAAGTGGCAACATATAAGAGGATTGCAAGTTGGAACTGAATTTTCCTATTAGATAGTACTCTATTATTGGATTGTGTTTAAAGACATGGCTGATAAAATAAAATAAAATAAAAATACCAAACTCCTGCATTCCCCAACAGAAGTAGACTGTCTTTGTTTAGTTAAGAAAAATATAATTACATATTGAGGGTAGATCTATGGGGTTGATTTCATGATGCTATTTGCTCCAACTGTGACATGCACGGACTAGGGTTGAAGAAAGAAAATGTTTTGAAATGTGAAAATGACTTTGAAATATTTGCATTTCACCACATTTTCTTTTGTAGATAGTGTTCACATGTTCTTTTAGAGTAAATAAGTAACCAGTCAAGTTCTGGGCTGTAAATGGTTTAGTTTCCAATTTCTAAATGTGAGACTACTTATATTAATCTTTTAGGTCTTTGGATCAATTAATGGAGTTAGGCTCATCCTTAAGACATTTCCAGAAATAGGACATGGCCCGAGTCTTAAAGTTGACGTCCATCGAGGAGCAATGACTGAAGGAATTCTGACATTCGGAATTGTTATAATCTCCCTTGGGCTTGCTGCTAAAATTCCTGGAAGCTTCCTAATGAAAACTTGGATCTCCAGTGTCTCCAAGGTCGCTCTCCATATACTTGGCTCAGATCTCACAGGTGGATTTATGAATCCAGCCTCGGTAAGTAGTACTTTACCACTTCTTAATTCCTGTTTGATAAAAGTCTTTGTTATTATTCTTTCGTATATCAAAACCGTTTTGATATACCAAGTACAATTTCTTGCTGGAGCAAGAAAAAATATAAACAGATACTAATCAAAAGCAAAACCAACTGGTGCCTAAATTGTTTTAGAGAAGTTTTAAACTAGATGTTGACATTTGAAATGTTTTGCATTTTTTAGGTAATGGGATGGGCTTATGCTCGTGGTGACCATATAACGAAAGAGCATTTTCTTGTTTTTGGCTTGCCCCCATTGAGGCAACACTATTGGCAGTATGGATATTTAGGTTTCTAGTCCAGCCACTGAAAGAAGAAGAGGCAAGAGTGAAGGCTGAAAAATCCGACTGAAAAGGTATATAGGTGTACTACGTTTTGAATTTTTTAGATAGTCAGAAAGAAATTTTCAGAAGTTCTTTTTGTTCATGTGTATGCATGCATTGTTTCTCCAATTTTCTTCCTCGAATGATCACCAATAGCATCGTAAATATCTGTTAGTTGATTAAGAAAAATTGTGTTCATTGCTTCCCCAAAAGGGAGAGTGTCAAACTTATTTGTATAGGCATAATGAGATTGTTAACCAAAGGTGATCTCAAGTGCTTGGCTTGAACAGACTAAATTTGAAGTCCCTCCTACAATGGTTTTCAAAAATTTGAGTGTAATCGAACACTCCCAAATGCTATGTGTACATTTGTTGTAGAGCTGGCACTGATATAGGACAAGGGGAAAATAGAAGAGGTAGTGTCGATTGTTAAATCTTGTGCAACTGGGATGGAACTAATGAATTGGAGGTGACCCTCTGTTGTCAAAGTAGTTTTCATTTTTGACAAGTCACCTGTTTTTGGCAATGACAATATAACCACCGTGTCTACTTCATCAGAATTTTTTGCATGACCGCATACTTTTATGCTAACTTTATCTAATATTCATTCAAAAAAAATACTTAAAAAGATCTATCGTGTTAATTTACTCTACAATTCAAGAAGATTGTTCCACTTTACAGAAATACAAGGGGTGCCTTCTTAGCATAACAATGTTTCCTCAGTTTTCCATAGCCTAATTTTCAGAAAAATAAATAATAGCATATATAAAGGGACCTTTAAAAGAGATCAGTAGGCACTTCTACAAAACGAGATCTCAATAAACAAGTTGAGTTTCAAACTCTGCAATGTCGACAGATCCAGATTCAATGGGTCTCATGAGATACGCAGCAAAGACCTCAGAAGCCAGTGCTACAATAAGTGGGATCCTCTTCAAGTTCTTCACCAAACCAATGTCATCAGTTTCCCCTATTGCTAGCAGTTTTGTGTTGATCTCCACCATCCTATCCAACTTCCTTTTGAATTCAGGATTTGTTGGAAATGGGTTTGACAAAATAAATATTAAAGCATTTTGAGGTTTAATTTATTGTAGGATCCACACTCCGTAAATGTCGGGTCAATGCACTAATGCGTTCTCCTTCGCGAGGAGTATAACGTGGTATATTTATTTGTTCAAATCTATTAGAAATTGAATGAGAAAATTGACTCCAAAGTCACCTACTTGATATGTTGAAAATTGCATAGTCCCACATAGGATGTGTGAAGGAAATGTAAAGAATTTATATATGGGATGTTTGCTCAATGGGAAGGGTCTCAAGGGGCACCTCACTTTTGTAGAAGGGCTAGGACCTAGCTAAGGCTTGGTTTGAACCCATACGCGCATGCGTCCGGTTGGACGGGCGGGGCATGATATATGTATTTTTGGACAAAACCTGTTTAGAAAATATCATCATGATACTACGTCGTTTTAACAACAGTTGAACGCTAACGGTCATAAACCGCGCGGAAATGTTCTATAAATACATTATGTGGTATCCTATTTTCTATAAATATCATCATGATACTACGTCGTTTTAACAACAGTTGAACGCTAACGGTCATAAACTGCGCGGAAATGTTCTATAAATACACTATGTGGTATCCTATTTTCTGCATAAGTTTATTTCCCGTGTTTCTGCAGTTTCCGTCCCGTTCTATAAATTTCGTTCCGTACGTTCTGTTTTTGATAGTCTTCCCGTTTTTTGCAAAGGAAATTTCCGTTCCATTCTCTGCCAAAGTTGGCAAAGTGTGCAGTGTTCTTCATTTCCTTCCAGTATCATTACTGTATGTTGTATCTACATGCATCATTACTATAATTTCTATTTACATGCATCATTATTGAAAAGTTCGGTACATAACATAAAGTTGTGTTCGTAGTGTTCTTAATTTTGAAGTGCTTCTAATTAAGAACTGGAAATCCGTTTTATCTTAGGAAGCAATTATTCAATTAATCATTTAGCACCAGTGAGGGAATAAATTTGCTTTAAGGAGACTTTGTGAATTCAAAGGACTCGGATTTATATGATTTTATTTTACTATATGTTTTTGTTTTGCTTAATTTTATCATATATATATATATATATATATATATATATTAAATAATACTATATATTACGGATTACAATAATACGTTACGTAATTGTGGTAAAATTTAATATCGTTTGTTTATGTGAACAAAAATAAGTTTTTGTATATATATAACATCTTGTAAAATTATTAGTTTAACAAAATATAAATACCTTTGTATTTGCATGTTAATACATGTTTATATTTTAATACATAGTATTACGGAAATTGTTTGCATGTTAATATATAATATTACATTAATATATATATTATAGGAATATTATATTTATTACATATTAACTGATTTTTATATTCTGTTATTATATCAATTCCATGTTAATTGATTGCATGTTAACATTCTGTATTCTGTTATTATCCTAAGTTATTATTGTGTAATAATCATTGTGTTGGAATTTAACAAAACTTGTCCAACTAAAGAATGCAAATCTGTTAAACACACTTGTAAATTGAAATTTGTAAACTAAAGTTAACATAATTTGTAAATAGAAATTCTGTAAATTAAATTTGGTGTTTGAATTCTGTAAACAAATTTATTGTTTGAATTCTGTTAAATTTTTTGTACAACAGAAATTTGTTTATGTTTATTAATAATTATCTTATTGTATAACAGAAATGACATCTACTAGCACCATTCCTGCCGTGAGTATGTTTCATGGAGAAAAGCCTGAAAAGTTCAATGGAACTGATTTCAAGCGTTGACAACAAAAAATGCTCTTCTATCTCACAACACTGAACTTGGCAAGGTTTCTACAAGAGGATTGTCCTACTCTTGTTGAAAGGGGAAACCGAGGAAAAAGTAGTTCTTGTTGATGCATGGAAACATCTGATTTCCTTCTTGAGAACTATGTGATGAATGGTTTAGATAATATATTATATAATGTATATTGTACAATTCAAACTGCAAAAAAACTTTGGGAATCTTTAGACAAGAAATATAAAACTGAAGACGCTGGCATGAAAAATTCATTGTTGGTAGATTTCTTGACTATAAAATGGTAGATTCTAAAGCAGTTATTGTGACGCCCCCAAAATTAGGTATACATCACCCATCTTGGGTAGTCAGATACATGGTACAGAATTTAAATACAACTTACTAATATAAGCGTAGGTATGCAATACGACATAAAGCGTGAGTTTGAATACAAATATTGTCTACTAGATATTATACAAACTCAAAAGAGTCCTCATTATAATTATTATCACACTATTTCACGAATAGTGAGGACTACTAATCTTATCCTCTGGACCATTACTCAGTTCCCAGGACTCGTCCAAATTATGTTCTCATTTCACGAAGAGAAACGGTGAAAGAAAGGGTGAGCTCAACTAGCCCGATAAGAAATATTATGACTAAGATAATGCAGAATAAATTATCAATAGCCTCAACAGATGTTAAAGCGATAAAATATAATAAACATCAAGTTTAACTACGGTGAACAAGCGATCCATTAAAAAAAGTCGAGTAGAAAATAAAATCTACTATCTTTTATGATTTAAAAGGTTTTTCATCTTTATTAAATTTGAGACTTAGTTTTAATAAATAATCCACATCATCGAATCACCCCAAGACTACTCTGCCGAGGATATTCTTTAGTATCACGACCACAATTATTCATGCCTTACTACGAGAATAGTTGAGGAATGATTTTACGCATCATTTGTAACATATTAGGAGTTTTACCACATCATGATTACAATGCAAGAATAATCCACAGTCATAATCATACCAAGTCCATCCATGCTCTACAGGCCACGGATGACTTTAAAAAAAAATATAAACATGAGGATGATGATGATGATATAAGAATTGATAAAACAAGTTCAAGAATTATTTTATCCGGGGAATTATTAACGTCAAATTGTCAACATGATCTTTGTTTTGTAGAGTAAAATTCAAGAATGATCGGAAGAATATTTCCATGAAAAAATCTTTGGATGAAACGAAATATCGAGGATATTCTACTAATTTCATGGAGTATAAAGTCAAAGTTTTAACCAATTTGGGTATAATAAAAAATGGAATAACAAAAAGAAATCACCGTGCATGCGGTACTTTGCATGAGCGAGTTATTCAAATAGAATAATAATAACGGAACCCGGTCGGTGAAATTCACTGCAAGCGGGATGTTCCAACAGAATAATAAAGATGGAACGGATCCGGTGTAAAACACACGATAGGATATTCAACGAGAATGATAAAAAGCGGAACCAGTCGGTGTAAAAACATGACGAGGATGTTCAACGAGAATAATAAAGAGCGGAACCGGTCGGTGTAAAACACATGCATGACGAGGATGTTCAATGAATAATAGAAGAATGTCACCAAGTATAGTAAATGCGTATCTGAGTTATTCCAGCGAGAATAATAAGCGATGGAATAACATAAGGATTTCACGTAAGTATATAGGGTATCTGCGTATACTGGGTTATGTATAGGGTATGCCACTTTTACGGAGTTATTCAACAAAATAATAATGAATGGAATAATGAAGTTCTCTTCATGAATAAGAAAGAATAACACACTTACAGAATTACAACAAATAATATCCCTACCTTAGAAGAGCTGAATATTGGCAAAGTGAAGTAGCAAGAAATACTTTTCTTCTTTCTCTCTATAGTTTCTCTCTACAGAGTTTCGGTGAATTAAGTAAGAAAATAATGAAGGAATGAGTTTTATTTATAGGAAAATAGAATGCATAGTAATTAATCCATGAGCGGTCAGATTGATTTACTTTAATCTGACGGTCCATATTTAAAGCAAAATCTTTTAAATAAAATATAATATATTCTATTTATATAAAAACATTTTACTATGTAAAACACTATGCAAACCTTATCTTAAAAAACACTATGCAACACACTTATCGTAATAAAATATAATATATTTTATTTATAAAATAACTTTAATAAAGTATTACATTTTATATAAAAAGATGTTTACATTTTATTACGTTAATAATCTGAATAAAACAAAAAAGCGTCATTATCGCTATAATAATTCATATTATTAATAAATGATAATGGAATCAATGAGTGACTTCTCACATAAGCATCGATAATCAATCTGGTGTCTTCTTATGCGACCACACGTATTCTTTGTACTTTTACTCTTAAAGTAGTTCAGCGAGTATCAAGCAGTAAAACTTCCGTAGTTATTTGATAAAATATTTTTGTCGTTTTCTCAATCAAGAAAATAATTACATTATGGGGTCCACTGATGATTGAAAGTTGTTATACGAATATTCCTGCTAAATCGAATATTCCCAGACCAATCGAATATAATATAACCACTTGCATACTTTGTAAAATTTATAAATATTACCTAACTATAACATTATATCAAATTATTCCATAATATTCAAAAATAATATTTATAGAAAATTCATCTTTATTTATAAAATTTGGGGTCTTACAACCTCCCTTCTTATGAAATTTAAGCCCTCGAAATTAGAAGTGCGTACACGGTATGTCGAAGAGGTAAGGATACCTTGATTTCATTTTGATTCTAACTCCCAAGTCATCTCCTCAACATCGTGGTTCCTCCACAAAACTTTGACTTGAGGTATAACCTTGGGCGTAGAATATGTTCCTTCTTATCAAAATTTGAGCAGGGAACCTCTTTCATACGTCAAATCTTCCATTATTTCGTCCGGTTCTAACTTCGATAATATGGTTCGGGTCTTTCACATATTTACGTAACATGGATATGTGAAAAGCGTTATGAACACGAGACATATTTGGCGGTAAAAGCAAGTCTATAGAGCCACGATTCCTACTCGATCGAGGATTAAAATGGATAGATGAATCGAGGATTAAGTTTTCCTCTCTTTCCAAAACTTGTAACTCCTTTCCATGGAGCGACTCTTAACAACACATGATCTCTATATCAAATTCCACGTCCTTTCGATGAAGATCGGCATAACTCTTTTGTCGATTTTGTGAGGTTTTTTATCGTTGTCGGATCGTTTGAATCTTTTTAAAAGTAGTCATACGTACCAACTCCGGTCCCAACAACGTTGCTTCACCCACCTCATCCCAAAGATCTTGAGAAGCGACACTTTCTTCCATCTGGCGCTTGAATGGAGCCATGCCGATACTTAACGATAAGCTGTTGTTGTAGGAAAACTCCACCGATGGTAAGAACTTGTCCCGACTCCCTTGAAATCAAGGACCACGAGTCTTAATAGATCTTGAGAGTTTGAATAGTCCTCTCCATTGTGTCGATAAAATCGAGGATGATATCTTAGAAAGTTAAATCGTGAAGTCGTGCCCATAGCTTTTTGCAAACTAACCCAAAATCGTGAAGTGAATCTTGGGTCTCGATCGAAACTATGGATCTCTGGCATACCATGCGATCTTACAATCTCGTTTATATACATCTGAGCAAGGCGTTCAAGTGTATAAGTTTCTCGTGTCGGTAGAAATGAAATGCAGACTTGGTCAATCTATCAACAATGACCCAAATCGCATCAATGCCTTGAGAAACCTTAGGAAGGCCAAAGTACTTGAAATCCATGGTAATGTGCTCCCACTTCCATTACGGAATTTCAAGTGGTTCTGATGGACCTTTTGGTACTTGATGCTCGCTTTAACTTCGTTGACAAGTTAGACACCTTGAGATAAGCAAATTTATCTCTCTCTCGTATTGCTCCACCAAAATGTATAGCGAATATCATGATACATTTGGTACTCCGAGATGGATTACAAATGGTGTGTTGTGCGCCTCCATCATGATATTATACTTTAAATCGAAGGTCGTTAGGAACCACAAAGTGCGGAGTTGACTCAAGTATTCCTTCTTCATCGATTCTTGCTTACGGCATAGCACCTCTTGCACTTTCTTTCCTCATCGCATCGACTCCAGTGCGTAGCTTGAGAAGCTTTAACTTTATCGATTAAAGTCTGAGTTCTACTTTCGTATATTCGCTATCATCACATGCGTCTTCGAGTCTTTAACTCTATCTCCATCCTTTGCAAGTCACACTGAAAATGGGCCTTTGTGTTGTGACAATAACGCACTTCGTACTTGCATACGATCTTACTACTCAATCGTCGGCTACCACGTTCGCTTTTTCGAGGATGGTATTGGATGGTATGATCATAATCTTTCAGCAGTTCAAGCCAAGCGTCGTTGTCGCGTGTTGAGTTCCTTTTGAGTGAAGAAATATTTGAGGCTTTTATGATCCGTAAAGATCTCCACTTTCTCCCCATATAAGTAATGCCTCCAAATTTTAAGTGCAAAGACAACATTGCTGACTCCGGATCATGAGTAGGATAATTCCTCTCATATTCTTTGAGTTGTCATGAGGCATAAGCTATAACTTTTCCATGTTGCATAAGAACACATCCCAACCCTTTGCTCGAAGCATCTTTGTAGATGACAAATCCCTCAAGGCGGATGGTATTTGCCGAGCAGTCTTTGAAATAAGTCTCTCTTGAGTTCTTGAAAACTCTTCTCACATTCTTCGCTCCAACCGAACTTTGTATCTTTTCGAGTCGGTGAGTCGATGGAGTAGCGATTCGAGAAAATCCTTCCACGAATCTCAGATAATAACCATTTAAGCGAGAAAGCTACGTCTTCGGTCAGCGATTTAGGTTGTTCCCGACTTTAAATAGCTTGATCTTTCTTTGGGTTAACGGATATTCCATGACTTGATACCACGTGCCCAAGGAATGCTACTTCTTCTGCCGAATTCGCATTTCTTGACTTGGCATAAAGCTTATATTCACGAAGCTTTTGGAGTGTCGACCTCAAGTGTTGCTTTCATGATCTTCACGACTTTTGGAATAAATAAGGATGTCATCGATAAAGGCGACCACAAAGTGATCTAAATATTCCTTGAATACTCGGTTCATCATATCCATGAAGGCGAAAGGGAGCATTAGTCGATCGAAGGACATGACTAGGAATTCATAATGCCCGTGCAGGAGTTACGAAAGCCGTCTTTGGAATGTCGGTGTTCAATCTTCAATTGGTGATATCCGGAGCGAAGATCGATCTTTGAAAAGAATTTGGCTCCTTCTGTTGGTCGAAACAGGTCATCAATACGTGGCGATGGATACCTATTTTGATGGTGACATGATTGACTCCCGATAATCAATACAAAGTCGCATACTCCCATCTTTCTTCTTCACGAATAGAAGCAGAGCACCCCGAGGAGAAGTACTAGGACGAATAAAGCCGATGTCTAACAATTCCTGCGGTTGGGTCTTTAACTCACGAAGTTGATAGAGCCATTCGATATGGGGCTTTGGAAATAGGTTTTGTACTAGAGTTGAAAGTCGATACAAAATTGATTTCACGCTCTGGGGTAGGCGGGGAAGTTCTTTGGGAATCGTCGGAAATTTATTAACAATAGAAATATATTTCAAAACTGGCGTATTTTTGTTTAAATCGTGACATGAGCTAAGAAAGCTTGACATCCATTTTTAAATAAGCGAATAGCTTTATGGCTTGAGATGGTAGTGATTGATTTTAATGGTTTGGTCGTTTGAATTAGCATAATAGGTTGATTAGGAATATGAAAGCTAACAACCTTACGAAAACAATCAATTTTTGCATGATAAGTAGTTAACGATCAATCCACAGAATCACGTCCAATCTGAGTATTTTTAATGAAATAAGATCGACGGGTAATGTGAGGTGCGAATTTGAACTAAACAAGACTTATAAGCGAGTGGATGTAATGAAGGTTTCTCCCAACGGAGTTTCCACGAGATAAGTCAAAGTCTAATTTCTCCGAGTCGGAATTTAATCGATGGCAAGTAGGAGAAATAAAAGAATGGGTAGAAGCAGGTATCAAATAAAGTGTAGACTTCATTAGAGTTTATGATAAGCTTACCGTGATGACCTCATTCGGGTTCCTTGCTCTCTGGGAGGAGTCCTGACAAGCGCTTTCTCCCTTGCTTTCTAGGTTTTGACTTTTTACGGAGATGACCTTTGGTGCCTCCATCCTAGTTGAATTTGTCTTGATGGCAAAAATCGAGCTAAGTGACCTTCTCTTCCACAATTATAACATGCTTTGAATGGCATGGCACGATTGGATGATGTGTCCCTCTTCTCGCATTTGAAGCATATGATAGGTGGTCTTTCTCCTTCCTTAACTGTGGTCTTTGGTCTTGGCGTCTTTCCATCATTGTTGAATCTCGTTTCTTGAAATGTCCATTCTTATTGTTTTGGTACGATTACCACCGAAGTGGTTACCATATCGGCTTTGTTGATTCCCTCACGCTTGTTGTCACAAGCCGATGACTACTCTCATTTGGTATTATAACTTTCTTAAATTTGCGCTCTCTTTAGTTTCGTTGACTCGTTATCGCGCTCCACTAACTTGAGCCTATTTACAACATCTGAATACTAACCACGGTTTATAAGAAATAAGATGTTCACGTATCTCAGACTTCAAACCTCTTAAAACATTGGCGCCATTCTCTCTTCATTATACACCAGTGGGGAATATGAACCACGATAACTCGCAAATTTTGCCTCGTATTGCGACACGGTCGTATTGTTTTTTTTCAACTTGATAAACTCCACCTCCTTCATTATGGCGAATACTTTCGGGAAAGTATTTGTCGTTGAGCGACTCTGGAACTTCTCCCAAGATATCTTGATCTGACGAGTTGAGTACGTTTCTGGAGATTCCCACCGATGTCTGCCTCTCTCGCGCAACATAAAAGCGTGAAAGGAACCTTTTGCTCCTCGGAGCATCCCAAGACATCAAATATCTTGGTAATCTGCTTTATCCATGCTTAGCGGAAGTGGTTTTGGCTCTCCCTTAAACTCCGGTGGTCCCAGCTCCTTGAATTGTTTAGCGGTGGCCAGAGAGAGTTTCAGTGTTTCCCTACGTTTTGAGCGAGAAGTCGCTCTCGCTTTCTTTGTTGCATAAATTGCATAAAGCCCTACGAACATTTGATCATTCATCATTTGGTCGGTGTTGTTGTTTGCATGAGGATTATGCGCCTTCACGATGCACATTATCACGATTATTGATATGTGGTGAATCAGCGATGCGCTTTGTGCTCCATTCTTATTCTCAACATTCTCGGATGTCATTTTGAGATCATTGCCACAAAACAAAAGGTTAATTGACGTGTAACAAATTATCTTTATATTAAATGAGACCAATAAAATAGCACGTAAACTTAGGTAGGTCATACTAGCGAAGAGTATTCCCCGTCTCTCCCCTCTAGTACTTTTCTCACATCTTAGCGGGGATCATATCACTAACCTCGAAACCAATTGTGGCGCCCCAAAATTAGGGTATACATCACCCATCTTGGGTAGTCGAATCGTAGTCTGAAATTTAAATACAACTTACTTAATATAAGCATAGGTATGCAATCTGACATAAAGCGTGAGTTTGAATACAAATATTGTCTACTAGATATTATACAAACTCAAAAGGAGTCCTCATTACAATTATTATCACACTATTTCACGAGAATAGTGAGGACTACTAATCTTATCCTCGGACCATTACTCGTTCCCAGGCTCGTCCCAAATTATGTTCTCATTTCACGAAGAAAACGGTGAAAAAAAAGGTGAGCTCAACTAGCCCGATAAGAAATATTATGACTAAGATAATGCGAGAATAAATTATCGATAGCCTTCAAAGAGTGTAAAGCGATAAAATATAATAAACATCAAGTTTAAGCTACGGTAGAACAAGCGATCCATTAAAAAGTCAAGTAGAAAATAAAATCTACTATCTTTTATGATTTAAAAGATTTTCATCCTTTATTAAAGTGAGACTCGACTTTAATAAATAATCCACATCATCGAATCACCCACCTTTCTGACGAGGATATTCTTTAGTATATCGCGACCACAATTATTCATAGTATCTACGGGCGAACACAATTCATTATTCATGACTACTACAACATCGAGATTTTTACCACATCATTTTTACCACATCATTTGTAACATTACGATTAGTGATTACTTAGAATAATCACAGTCGTAATCATACCAAGTCCATCCATGCTCTAGGTGCCACGAGATGACTTTAAAAAAAAATATAAACATGAGGATGATGTGATGATATAAGAATTGATAAAACAAGTTCAAGAATTATTTTATCCAGGAATTATTAACGTCAAATTGTCAACGTGATCTTTGTTTTGTAGAGTAAAATTCAAGAATGATCGGAAGAATATTTCCATGAAAAAATCTTTGGATGAAAACGCAAATATCGAGGATATTCTACTAATTTCATGGAGTATAGAAAGTCAAAGTTTTAACTTATTTGGGTATAATAAAGAATGGAATAACAAAAGAAATCACCGTGCATGCGAGTGCCGCGCCAGACGAGTTATTCCAGCGAGAATAATAATAGCGGAACCGGTCGGTGAAATTCACCGCAAGCGGGATGTTCAATGAGAATAATAAAGATGGAACCGGATCCGGTGTAAAACACACGAGATAGGATATTCAACGAGATGATGATAAAGGCGGAACCGGTCGGTGTAAAACACAGACGAGGATGTTCAACATAATAATAAAAAAGCGGAACCGGTAAAGGTGTAAAACACATGACAGGATGTTCCAATGAGAATAAAGAAGAATGTCACCAAGTATATAGGGTAAGCCAGCATTATCTGAGGTTATTCAGCAGAATAATAAGCGATGGAATAACATAAGGATTTTACCAAGTATAGGGTATCTGCGTATCTGAGGTTATGTATAGGGTATGCCACTTTTACGAGTTATTCAATGAGAATAATAATGAATGGAATAACGAAGTTCTCTTCATGAATAAGAAAGAATAACACCACTTACGAAGTACAACAAATAATATCCCTTACCTTAGAAGAAGCTGAATATTGGCGAAGTGAAGTAGCGAGAATACTTTTCTTCTTTCTCTCTCATAGTTTTCTCTCTCTACAGAGTTTGATTGAATTCGTAAGAAAATAATGAAGGAATGAGCTTATTTATAGGAAAATAGAATGCGTAGTAATTAATCCATGAGCGGTCAGATTGATTTACTTTAATCGACGGTCCATATTTAAAGCAAAATCTTTTAAATAAAATATAATATATTCTATTTATATAAAAACATTTTACTATGCAAACACTTTATGCAACACATTATGCAAAAACTTTATCTGAAAACACTATATCAACCTTATGCGTAATAAAATATAATATATTTTATTTATAAAATAACTTTAATAAAGTATTACATTTTATATAAAAGATGTTTACATTTTATTACGTTAATAATCTGAATAAAAAAAAAGCGTCATTATCATTATAATAATTCATATTATTAATCGTGATAATGGAATCAAGTGAGTGACTTCTCACATAAGCATCGATAATCAATCACTGGTGTCTTCTTATGCGACCACACGCGTATTCTTTGTACTTTACTACTACCAAGAGTAGTTCAGCGATATCAGCGGTAAAACTTCGTAGTTATTTCAATAAAATATTTTTGTCGTTTTCTCGATCAGAAAAATAATTACATTGTGGGGTCCACTGATGATTGAGTAGTTATCGAATATTCCTGCTAAAGCGAATATTCCACCAATCGAATATAATATAACCACTTGCATACTTTGTAAAATTTATAAATATTACTACAACTATAACATTATATCAAATTATTCCATAATATTCAAAAATAATATTTATAGAAAATTCATCTTTATTTATAAAAATTTGAGGTCTTCTGATTTATCACTCGGGTTCAAGAATTACAAGTAATTTATATGACATTCATTACGAAGGAATGTCATTAAGTGATTCATTCAAGTTCTTTGCAATGATTGAGAAACTTCTACCCAGCGTGGAAAGACTTGAGAATTATCTGAGCATAAACGCAAAGAGATGAATCTTGAAGAAGCGATTGTGCGACTTAGGATTGAAGAGGACAATCGAGGGATCGAGAAGAAGAGTGAAAAAACTTCATTGAAGCAAAGACAAATGTGGTAGAACAAAGGCCAAACAACAACAAAAGAAAGCGTGAAAGGCAAAGATGCTTTGAGGCCAAGAAGAAATTCAAAGGCAAGTGTTTATTTGTTGCATCGATGACATAAATCAAGTGAATGTCATGAAAGCCAAAGAAGTTCAAGAAAGAACAAAAGCCTCAAGCAAATGTGTGAGCTGGAAAAGCTTTACGAAAATGTCTCGGACATTAATCTTTTCTGCGAGTTGTATCGAATGTAATTTGATAGGAAACCACTAAAGAATGGTGCGTGGACTTTGGGGCTACTTCGCCACATTTGTTCCAACAAATGGATGTTCTCTACTTACTACAAACCGGTGAAAATAATGATCGACTCTTCATGGGAAACTCCTCGAGTTCAAAGGTTGAAGGGCGTGGAAAGATTGTCTTGAAAATGACATTTGGCAAAGAAGCCGACTTTGAGCGAAGTGCTTGCCGTGTGCCGGATATCCATAAAAATCTAGTTTCGGGTCACTACTTGGCAAGAATGGCTTTAAGTTGGTGTTTGTGTTGATAAATTTGTACTTACTAAAAAATGATATGTTTGTAGGAAAGGGCTACATGATGTGATGGGCTCTTTAAGATGAATGTTATATTTGTGTATGCAAAAATCATTGATAATAATAAAATTAATTCTTTAACTTACTTGTTAGAATCTTCAAATATATGGCATGCTAGATTAGGACATGTTAATTATAATACTTTGCGTAGATTAATTAATCTAGAATTCTTGCCTAAATTTGATATTAATCAAAAACATAAATGTGAAATTTGTGTGGAATCAAAAATGACAAGATTACCTTTTCATTCTGTTGAAAGGAAAACTGAACCTCTAGATTTAATTCACATTGATATATGTGACTTAAAGTTTGTGCAAACAAGAGGTGGGAAAAAATATTTCATAACCTTTATTGATGATTGCACAAGATATTGTTATGTATATTTGTTAAGAAGCAAAGATGAGGCTGTAGAAATGTTTCAACTTTATAAAAATGAAGTTGAAAATCAACTTAGCAAAAAGATTAAAGCAATAAGAAGCGATAGAGGTGGTGAATATGAATCTCCATTTGAAGAGATATGCTCTACTCATGGTATTATTCACCAAACTACTGCTCCTTATTCACCTCAATCTAATGGTATTGTTGAACGCAAGAACTGAACATTAAAATAAATGTTGAATGTTATGTTAAACAGTTCGGAAGCACCCCATAATTTGTGGGGGCAAGCTTTGCTTTCTGCCAATTATATTCTTAATAAAGTGCCTCATAAGAAAACTCATAAAACACTGTATGAATTAAGAAAAGGTCACAGACCTTGCTATAAATACTTAAGAGTGTGGGGGTGTCTAGCAAAAGTAATGGTTCCTAAACCTAAAAAGGTTAAGATAGGACCAAAAACAATTGATTGTGCATTCATTGGTTATGCAAATAACAGCAGTGTTTATCGCTTTCTTGTTCATAAATCTGAAATTTCTGATATTCATGTTAATACATTTATTGAATCAAGAGATGCATCATTCTTTGAGAATATTTTTCCATATAATGAAAATAAAGATTCAATTTCAAACAAAAGACCTTTGGATGCTACTAGTAATAATCCTGAAAATAAAGACAAAGAGTTTGTATTGGATGAACCGAGACTAGCAAAAGGGCAAGGACTTCAAAATCTTTTGGTCCGAATTTTCTAACATTTTTGTTAGAAAACGATCCTCAAACGTCTGAGGAAGCAATATCTTCTCCGGATGCTTCTCATTGGAAAAAAGCGATTAATAGTGAAATTGAGTCCATTATGCGAAAAAATCATACATAGGAATTGGTGGACCTTCACACGGTTTCCAAACCCTTAGGGTATAAATGGATCTTCAAAAGAAGATGAAAGTTGATGGTTCGATTGATAAATATAAAGCAAGGCTTGTTGTTAAAGGCTATAGACAAAAGGAAGGATTGGATTATTTTGACACTTATTCATTGTTACAAGAATTACATCTATTAGGATGTTAATAGCAATAACATCTTTAAATAGACTTGAAATACATCAAATGGATGTAAAGGCGCATTCTTAAATGGTGAATTAGATGAAGAAATATATATGGAACAACTTTGAAGGTTTCATTGCTCACAGACGAGAGAGGAAAGTATGCAAACTTGTTAAATCCTTGTATGGATTGAAACAAGCACCAAAACAATGGCATGAGAAATTTGATAATGTTATGTTATCAAATGGATTTAAAATCAATGAGTGTGACAAATGTGTTTATGCAAAAGCACTCAAAAGGAATATGTCTTTGTTTGTCTTTATGTGGATGATATGTTAATCATGGGTAGCAACAATGAAGTTATCAACTCAACAAAGCGTATGTTGTCAAATAGATTTGATATGAAAGACTTGGGGGTTCTTGATATAATATTAGGAATCAAGATTTCTAGAACATCGATGGAATTATATTATCTCAAACTCATTATATTGAAAAAATACTTGACAAGTTTAATAAGTATAATATAATTCTAAATAAGACCCAGGTTGATATAAATCTTCATTTAGCTAAAAATGAAGGTGATAGCATATCTCAACTAGAATATTCTCGTATAATAGGCGAGTTTAATGTATGTAAATGGCTATCTTAGACCGGATATAGCTTATTGAGGTAAGTAAGCTAAGTAGGTATCTGATAATCGGTAAAGATCACTAGAAAGCTATTTTGAGAGTTTTGGGATATTTAAATCATACTCGAAAAAATATGAATTTGCACTATCAAGATATCGGCGGTATTGGAAGGATATAGTGATCTTAATTGGATATCGATAATAAAGACTCGAAATCCACAAGTGGATATGTCTTTACCCTTGGAGGTGCTTGTTGATATCTTGGAAATCCTAAAAACAAGCGTGTATTGCAAGGTCTCTGATGGAATCGAATTCATTGCATTAGACATGAAATTTGGAGAAGAAGCGAGTGGCCGTAATTTCTTAGAGGATATTCCAAATTGGTGAAGACACATGCCCGACTATATGTATCTGATGTGATGTGATCGGTGATTAGAAGAGCGCAAAGTCATTTATATATGGTAAGTCACATCATATCTGACGAAGACATAATCTGGATTAGACAATTGCTCTCAAATGGAATTATCTCGATTGACTATGTAAAAGTCAAAAGAAAATAATATTGGATTAAACTTACAAAAGGTTTAACAAGAGAAGCAAGTGGAAAGATCATCGAAGGGAATGGGTTTAAAGCCTCTTGTTTAAATAAGATTAAATCGTAGTGGCAACTTGACCTAGTTGATTGAAGATCCCAAGATCTAGGTTGATGGGCAAAGCCGAACTATGTAGTACTTAGTAAAGCAATTTGAGGAGATATTTACTCCTAACCATTCCTATTATGAGGCGATTGCACATCTCTGGCGAGAATCAAGATAAGTTACGCTTTTAATGACTTTTATATCTTGAAATACGTTGAGTGGGGTATTGTAGGATACTCTTGATAGAAGTCACCTCACGTGAGTAAGAGGAGGGCCTTACTGTGAAAATTTTGAAGGGTGAATTCTCTAATATACTCATGAAACCAAGAGGTGTTTCAAGGCGAAATGAAACACAAACATGAGAATGACTATATGCGAAGAGATATTTTGTGAATTCTATTGTCTTGGTTTACCCGAAAAATTGATAGTTCAAAGACATCAAGTCTACTGATTAGCCAAATAAATCCGATAGATTTTTCTAGGGCAAGTTCAAAGCCACTAGGCTACTTAACCTGATGAAATATCTTTTCTCATGTACTCGAACTAGTGTCTGCATATTCATAACATATTTTACATATTGAAAAGCCAATTTTACATTCATGTAGGAGATTGTTGAAAATGGTTTTGACAAAATAAATATTAAAGCATTTTAAGGCTTAATTTATTGTAGGACCCACACTCTAAAGTAAATGTCGAATTCGATGCCTTAATCGTTCTCCTCATGAGGAATATAACGTGGTATACTTATTTGTTCAAATCCATTAGGAATTGAATGAAAAAATTGACGCCAAAGTCACCTACTTGATATGTTGAAAATTGCATAGTCTCACATAGGATGTGTGAAGGAAATGTAAAAATTTATATATGAGATGTTTCTTTCGATGGGAAGGGCCCCGAGGGCACCCCACTTTTATGAAAGGAGAGAAACTTGAAGGCTTGGTTTGAACACATCTGCAGCGTCTTCTTAGATTCGATCAGACGAGACAGGCGGGGCATGATATATATTTTTTGGACAAAACACATTTAAAAATATCATATGATACTACGTCGTTTTAACAACGGTTGAACGCTATGCATAATGCCATAGCGGAAATGTTCTATAAATACTTATGTGGTATCCTATTTTACGCATAAGTTTATTTCCGTGTTTACTGCAGTTTTAGTCAGATTCTATAAATTAGTTAAAATGCGTTCTGTTTTTTGATATAGTCTTTCCAGTTTTCTATGAAAGGAAATTTCGTTCCATTCTCTCGCCGAAGTTGGCAAAGTGTAATGCGATGTTCTTCATTTCCTTCCCGATAACATTCTTTTGTATGTTGTATCTCGTATGCATCATTACTATAATTTCTATTTACATGCATCATTATTGAAAAGTTTGATGCACATAACATAAAATTGTGTTAAGTAGTGTTCTTAATTTTGAAGTGCTTCTAATTAAGGCGGAAATCCGTTTTATCTTGGGAAGCAATTATTCAATTAATCTCTAATATACTCACGGAACCGAGAGGTGTTTCAAGGCCAAAATGAACACAAACATGAGAACCAACTATGTCTGAAGAGATATTTTGTGAATTCTATTGTCTTGGTTTACCCGAAAAATTGATAGTTCAAAGACATCAAGTCTACTGATTAGCCAAATAAATCCGATAGATTTTTCTAGGGCAAGTTCAAAGCCACTAGGCTACTTAACCTGATGAAATATCTTTTCTCATGTACTCGAACTAGTGTCTGCATATTCATAACATATTTTACATATTGAAAAGCCAATTTTACATTCATGTAGGAGATTGTTGAAAATGGTTTTGACAAAATAAATATTAAAGCATTTTAAGGCTTAATTTATTGTAGGACCCACACTCCGTAAATGTCGGGTCAATGCACTAATGCGTTCTCCTCCGCGAGGAATATAACGTGGTATACTTATTTGTTCAAATCCATTAGGAATTGAATGAAAAAATTGACGCCAAAGTCACCTACTTGATATGTTGAAAATTGCATAGTCTCACATAGGATGTGTGAAGGAAATGTAAAAAATTTATATATGAGATGTTTGCTCAATGGGAAGGGCCCCAAGGGGCACCCCACTTTTGTAGAAAGGAGAGGACCTAGCCAAGGCTTGGTTTGAACCCATACGCGCGTGCTGCCGTTCGGTCGGACGGGCGGGGCATGATATATATTTTTTTGGACAAAACCTGTTTAAAAAATATCATCATGATACTACGTCGTTTTAACAACAGTTGAACGCTAACGGTCATAAACCGCGCGAAAATGTTCTATAAATACACTGTGGTATCCTATTTTCTGCATAAGTTTATTTCCCGTGTTTCTGCAGTTTCCGTCCCGTTCTATAAATTCCGTTCCGTACGTTCTGTTTTTGATATAGTCTTTCCGTTTTCTGAAAAGGAAATTTCCGTTCCATTCTCTGCCAAAGTTGGCAAAGTGTGCAGTGTTCTTCATTTCCTTCCAGTAACATTACTATATGTTGTATCTACATGCATCATTACTATAATTTCTATTTACATGCATCATTATTGAAAAGTTCAGTACATGACATAAAATTGTGTTCGTAGTGTTCGTAGTGTTCTTAATTTTGAAGTGCTTCTAATTAAGAACTGGAAATCCGTTTTATCTTGGGAAGCAATTATTCAATTAATCTTTAGCATTAGTGAGGAAATAAATTTGCTTTAAGGAGACTTTGTGAATTCAAAGGACTCGGATTTATATGATTTTATTTTACTATATGTTTTTGTTTTGCTTAATTTTATCATATATAAATATATATATATATATATATTAAATAATACTATATATTACGGATTACAGGATTCTCAACATCCAGTACAGCTGGGAAAATCCTGGCTGTGGTGCGATTAGTCTGCAGGAACACAGTATAAAAGTCGATCTTTAGATACACTCGAGCTTGAATTATGTTGTTCGAGCTGCTAATCCATTTGGTTGCATAACAACAAGTGGAGGGAAGAGAGAATACCCTCCTGGCAACCGAATGGAGCATTAGATTAAATGATTTGAATAAAAGAATATACAAAAAAGCTTTAACTCAGATGATAAAAACTCTCAAGATAAGGGTTGCAAGTAATAATAATACAGAGCAATTTGTAACATAACTGCATACTTGTAAAGGCAAGAGAAATAAGTGAGCAAAAGGCTAACCTCAATAATGACATGCATGTCAAATTCTTTTGTGTTGAGCCCAATGCCTTCATAATAGAAAGCTGTTCTTTGACAATCATTGAAATACATCGTCACATAGACCTGCAGCGCACAGTTTGCTAATTAACATATGCGAGAGGAACATAAATTCTACTGAACAAAGACATTATTCTAACATCAGATTTGTTCTAGAGCAGTTAAGTTGAATCATAGGCAGTGGAAGTATAAATGGGTCTTGCTATTTGTTTCAGTTCTGAACTTTGACATCATTTGACCTGTAAAATCTGTTTTCTTTCTTATATATGAAATATAGCTATTTATCTGAGAAAAAACTGAGGACTTTGAACGAATCAAACTACAGTGGAGAAATGAAATGTTACCGATAAACAGAAGAATCGTGCCCGCAACTTGGCCTTCCAGTCATTCAAGAACTGGGGCTGTGCCTTCATCAATGCAGAGAAGAAATCACCGTGGCGATTCTCATCCTGGCACCAATTCTCAAAGTACTTGAAAATGGGATACAGTTGATACTCGGGATTGGACTTGAGATGTCGAAAAATGGTTACCCTATTTTCTCAGACAAATATGTTGCATAAAAAATGAACTTTGGCTTGAAAAATGTGTATTTTCTAGCCTTTGTCAAGAATCCCAAGTCCAATGCCAAATTGAAATCAGATAAACCCTTGTTCAAAAACCTGGAAAAAATTTCACATATAAATAGTGCAATATGACATATAGGCTACCATGAACTCAATCAGTAATGCCAAGGAACGGTGATGATAATAATGGGTGAACATACCCTGCATGCCTGGCTTCATCCCTAGACATGAGAGAAAATCTCAGCCACCACAGGATTAGTTTTCTGCACAAACAATTTTCCACCGAGTCAAAATTGAATACAAATTCAGAGTTCCTTCACAATACACAAATAAAGCCACTTCTGCAAGTAATTAAGGAAATCTTAAAAAAATATATGAAAAAGGAAAAACGAAGAAGTTAAAGGTATTATTTTGACTTCAATAATAATAAAATGGGCTAAAAAACTAGAATATCCAGTGAAATTTCTATAAAAGCAGGACCAATTTTCCAGTTTTGGGATAATTAAATTATTTACTAGCACAAGCTGTTAACAAGAAAATTTAAGACCGAAAATTGAGCAAGAGAGCAAGAAAAGCTACCTTGAGTCTTCTTCCAAGCTCCTTGCAGAGAAGGAAACCAGAGAACTCAGCAGTACAAGACCTCTCCAAGAACTCCACAAAGATTTGGCGAATTGGGCCTTGCATTTTATCAGCAGCCTCCTTGAATTCCTTGTTCCTCACAAAATGGGTCTGATTGTAATCAGTATTGAACTCCTGCAGCAGTGCCTCAAACTCGGCCTCATTCAGGTTCTTGTTGATATCAGTGTTGAAAAGGGTCTCCATCTCATCAAAATCAGTGGTGTAAAAGCTTGGGGGTAAGGAGGGACTCCTTTATGCCTTTCTTGGTGCCTTTATTTGAGACATTTGTGGTGGGCTTTGAGCTAGTGGATGACATGCTGATTCTGAAGAATATGATGAATGGAGTTTCTTGCTGGGTTCCCACTCACTTTTGGAGATGGAGATGGGTTTTACTAAAGACATTTCTGCTGCCATTTTTTGTTTTGGGGAGCAAAAAGTTTCAGCTGAAACTTTGTTAGTAAGAGGAGAGGGGGATCAAGTGGAACGGAAGATAAGACGTGTTGGACTGGAAGTGGTTGAATCCAAACTCATCCGATGAAATCTTAGAGTTAAATGGGATTTTGACACGTGGCAGGTGAACATTGAAGCTAATTGGATTTTCAGTATGGTTTGAATATGAATTTCTGGTGATGTATTGGGCAAATGGAATATGGTGTTCTTTTCTTTTCTCGTAGTACAGTAAAATTTCTATATAAGAATAACTTCTATATTATTATAAAAAAATTTAGTCCTAATTTGGGCCGATTATAAATAAAAATAACCTCTAAATTGTAATATGTTATATATTTTTTAAGTTTAAGTATTAAGAAATTATCATACTATATAGTAATAATTTCATATATATATATATATATATGAGAGAGAGAGAACGATATTGATTTTAAAAAGCTACATTTTTATAAAAAGGCTACATTTCATATAAAGAGTTACGTTTTTACATAAAAAGCTACATTTTTATATAAAAGATACATTTTCTTATAAAAACTACTTTGCATAAATATTTTTGAATAATAATTATTAGGGAGTTCTTATTGATATTTTTGTTAAAGTGGATATTTTTTGTTGTTGAAAAAATATTTTGTCTAATCACTCTATTTAATAATAACTCTTAATTAGAATCTACAAATAGTTTGATTCAAATCTATTCTTAAATAGAGGTTTTATTGTATGTTTATTGTTTGGTTACACTTCACAAGTGACTAGATTTTCAATTTACAAGCTTTTCATTTACTTTGAAATAACAAAATTTGGGTAGTACTAGTCAATGAAAATTTTGCTTAATGGTTAATATAAAAAAATTAATATTTACACGAGTATAAAATACAAAACTTTATTTTCCTATATGGAGGGTTAATTACCAAAATTTGTATGAGATAAAGTGAAAAAATCAAACTATTTTATCATAGGCACAACTTCTAATAAATAATGAACACGGAAAATTTAGAACGGTTAATCATGGAAATTGATATTTTTATAATTGAAATTATTAGTTTCATAAGGTAGAGTGAATTCCACTTAGTATTTGTCAGGAACTTATAAAATTATCAAATTTACTTATAAAAATATCAATTCCTTTGATAATTGAAATTAAAATTTGTAAACAACAAAATGCTTTCAGCCCTTTTTGGGATCATCCCAGATTTTGTCGAAGGCAACAACCCAAAAAAAGGGGGGCAAAATGGTAAAAACGTTAAGAACTCAGAGGCGTCACCATTTTCAATGGAGTATTCAATCCAGCCGGGAATCGAAACCGGGTCTGTACCGTGACAGGGTACTATTCTACCACTAGACCACTGGTGCTATTTGTATAGACTACTGGTTTAGTTTTCTTATCAACTCGAATAGAATATATAATGAAATTTTTGGAAATTTGTTCATCTAGATAAAGCTGTAAAATGAAACAGACAATTTGAGTTTAGTTCGTACTTTGCTCGATTAAAAATTCGATTTCAACTCGACTCAAAATATAAATAATTTAAATATGAATAAATTTTAAAGTTGGATAAATTATTTAAATATCTCCAAATTATAATTTTCTATTAATACAATACTCGAATCATATTCACTCGAAAAATTAAAATTACTCGGACTCGATTCGAAATCTTGCTTGACTCAATAGTTAAACGAATCTCAATCAAACTTTATTTCATACTCGATTAATTTTATAATTATGAATCAAATCTAAGCAACTCAATACTCGATTCTTTATTTCATACTGAATAAATTTTGTGAACCAAATTAAACAATTCAATAGTCGACTCGACTCAATTTATTTACCCTCTTACCTCTAGAGCCATCGTTCCTCTCCAACATTGGCTTGCCTACCAATTTTTTTTTAATTATTATTTTATTTCACCCTGCAAAATAATAAGAATCAAACACTATAATTCCTTGTATTTCCACTTTCTCTCCTAGCCCGCCCACAATCACAAGGGAGGAAAGTTATTATCATTCTCCTTCCACTTCTCTTCAAGTGATTAAAAAAATTCCTAACCTCTTTTTCCATCCATACTCACAAACACAACTGCACCTTGTATGATTTACTCGCAGAATAGATTAAGAAGACAGATATTTGGACATGGTTCAATCTAATTAATCTCCAAGTCAAGAATACCACAAAGTATTTTACACTATAATTTTGAAGGGAAGAAAAACACAAGGACAAATAAATAAATGAGAAAGAAAAAGAGAGGAGAGGAGAGGAATACGATGAAACTCGTAGTTCTCACTCTCACAGGGTGCAGCTTTATTTTTATGCAAGTTCCAACATTATTCCCAACGTTGACCTGACATTACAACTTACAATGGAGAGCAGATTCTTTGTCTTCAAATTTCCTGTCCCCCTTATGTCCCCCACTTAAATTTTGACACGTCTTTTTATTTAATTTTAGAATTAATTAGTGTTAAGTAAGAGATTAGGTGCCAAAATTTAAGTGGAGAATATGAAGACAGAAGCCAAGAGACAGAAGGATCTGCTCTCTCCTACGATAACTTGAGTCTGAAACTTGAAAGACTTTTTTTTTTCTTCCTCAACAACTTGCAGTGAACCTCTGCATCAGGAGAGCTTCTAAGTCTTCTTAAACCACCAACCTCTACCATCATGGAAACAAGAGGTCCAATTCTTTGTGGCATAAAAAAAAATAGTCTTGAACCCAAACCTGTCAAATGCATGTAATTTTTGTCACTAAAATATAAAGAACAATGATGATGTTTGAACTACTCACCATTCACCACATCTATGAGTGCAAGTAAAGGGCATGCTAAACTAATGAAGAAGTAGTCACTAGGTAGATGATACCCCCAAAAGATCACTACTCTAACTTGCAATTAAAAATTAATCTGAAATATTTGAAAGTATGAATTTGTTACAACAAACTATGGCCAAACACAAAAACAAGAACACAAGATTTACGTGGAAAACCCAAATTGGGAACCACAAGAGAGAGATAGAAGATATCTCTATATTAAATGTGAAGAATACAATATTTGAAGAGAACTCTCACGTATTGTATATTGAAATATCTTATGAGACACTCATAATTATACATGTGAAAACATTGCATACAAGCATTCAGTTTCAAATGATGGTGAGGTAATGACTTTTTATTCTTAAAATTCCACAACATTTCTTTGCCCCGGTTGGTGAATAAGAGAGAAATTTAAAACAAGGGCCCAAAATTCAAATTCAGTTGAAAACAGCAATGACTCGTACAAACTTGTTTCAGGAGTCCACATGAATGGAATAATGAAACCTCTTAGCAGCAGAAACCATAAAAAAGGGGAGAATCATATATTAAAGGAAAGGAAGGTTAGATACCTCTACGATTGAACCAATACGGTGGTTTGAAAAGAGCTACTTAAGTTATCAGATTTCTCCTCTTGGTTAGTACCATCTCCAACAACAAAGTTTTGAGTAGAATCTTTCAGTTCACCGGGTAGATGATATGGGTAAGAAGCAACTTTCTCATTCCCCTCCCTACTTTTCAAATTATCCTCTATGCCATCATAATCCAAATTCTGCAAAATCTCAGGAAGTGAAATGCCATTCTCATCTGCAAACTTACTTGCCATTTCAATGTCGATTTTTTCCTTCGAGCTAGTCAAACTTCTCTCAAGATTTGGAGTTGTGGGTTCCATCATCATATACTCATCTTCTGGAACAAATGCTTGAAAATCATTCAGTGAAGCTAGGATCTTTGATAGAAAGACTTCTTTAAGGTTGCGTATCACCCCTTTGTTATATGGATTCACCATTTTGTCATATCTATACCGGAAGTTCTCATATGTGGTCTGCATAAGAGAAAGGGTTAGACTATTAGTATACAGATTAGCTAACATCAAATCCATTAGCAGGACAAATAAGTAAAACTACAAGGTTGATGGCATTTTCATCACCGAAATATGTTTCAGTACGTACTACCATCTAACAGTGTCAACATTTAAATAGAGAATCAGAAAAACTAAACAAATACTTATAATACGAGATATGATATTAATTTCATTATTTTACCGATACGTGAAAATGTTAGATATAGTAATCATTTTATCAACAGATGTCAGAAAACTTGTGCAAAGTTAGTACACATAAAAACTTCCAATTACTCGTTCCGATATTCCTACAAAGTTTGATAAGAAAAGTCACCTGGTTTGAGCAGATAAGATAGAAATGGAAAATTGTAAGGCCACCCACAAACCAAACAGCAATGAAGCAGTATACTATCAGAAAATCTGACAAGATATCTTCTGAAATAGCCGTCCAAATCTTGCTATGGTGTTCAATAAGGATTACCCATGAGCAGGAAAACACAAATATGCACAAGATGGTTGATGTTAATGTGAATAAGTAGAAGAACCGATAGTTACGCTGCAACCATATCAACATTCAACAAGGAAGAGCCTGTTATTTTTAACAAGAAATAAAGAACATTATAGTCCAAAACATGAGTTTAAAAGGGAAATTAAAAATGAAGAATTTTATAGATGTTACATACCATTTTTCTAATATCACTTACCTCAAAATCTGTTAAGATCGCATTTATAAGTATTCTAAATTACTATGTTCTGTAAGAGCTTTCCAACTACCAAGTGATACACTACCAAAGTTTAAGGTATTCAACTTAGTGGTCCTATCTTCTTAGCGAAACTTGTACTATGTGTACACCTAATTCTTTATGAATCTATCTTAGTGGAGGATCCCTTCTCACGGAGAAGAAGAGTGGATTAGGGGTTTTATTGCTCTGCGCCACTTAAAATCTGTGTGTGTGTTTTAATGGTGTTCTTACTGTCTTTACCTTACTTGCACTATTTCATTGTTATTCTGTTGCTGCTACTTGGTACACAACCACATAGCTTTGAAACTTCTCTTTGAAATCTGGAAGGGGATTTTAATTTTTATTTCCGTTGCAAATTAAGCTTTTTAATAAAGTAATAATTTCACTTAGTTTTTGAAAAGGATTATTCATTCATCCTATACTCTATTTTATGACCCATGGGTCCAACACATTGACATATCAACTTTTTGATAGGGAGAAGTGTTGGACAAACCATAGGCAATTCAGTGAAATGACAGTATAATACATCGAAAGGCTTAATTTTAGTGGCATACAATTGAAAAGGAAAGCACAAATTCTTAAGAATAAGACCAGGCTAATAACTTACTATCCCAATGCAATGACCAACCCATGGACAGTGATGATCAAATCTTTGCACACAGTTGTTGCAGATGGAGCAATGAGAAGCACGAGGAGGTCGATATAGCATGCAAGTATCACAGTACTTCACTTTAATTGAGTGCCCATTCACTATCACATCCTTTGTTCGAGGTAGTTTCAGATGAGGAGTTCTACCATTGACCCACTCCACAGAAGGGGTATTCATATCATAGGTATCATTTGAGTCAGGTGGATCAGAGCTTCTAGGCACTATTCCAGGATCTCTACTCGATGTGATAAAAAGAAATGTCATATCCAGCATGCAATATTAAGAAAAGTGGCAATTAATAATAGACAATATCTGCAAAGAAATATAAACTGAGAAACCATATTTAAGGGATCACTAAAACACTGAGTTCATGAATTATGGTCAATAAACATATAGTGGCATCGCAATTATGAGAATCACTGTTATCCACTTGAACTGCACAAAGCCAAACTTAAATAAAATAAATAGAAAGTAAATAAATATTCCCCAACCCCGGTTATGAGAAAAGAACTGAGTTATGAAAGTAAAGAAAGAACATGTCCACATATGACAACACTACAACATTATACTTCTTTGAGTAGTTTTAAACATTAACTTCCACATGACTTGTTCCAAATTACATTTAGAGAAAAGGGGGGGGGGGGGTGACCAAACTTTCACCCACCCTAATACACTGTCATCAAGAAAAATATAAATTTCATCAATCCCATCTGAAAAATCTAAAACCATTCAGAATTTTATAGAATGTCAGATCAAAGAGGATTATGAAAAGGTTCTTACAGAAAAAATGGGGTTGTGTGGTCTAGTGAACAAATTTTATCCTTCTCAAGGACACTTTCTATTCTATTTTTGTTGTTTGAGCACTTCATATGATGGTCAGAGTGGTTTTCATCTTGCAATGGTCAATAAGGGTTCAAAGCGTTTAACACAATTGCGAATGGCAAATAGGAAAATTAGTAAACCCAAAACATTAGCAGATAGGTACACTTGTATGAAGGGAGGGATTTTAATTGTGTGTGTTAGTGCGCATGTATGTGTAGAAGAGGCTCCAAAACAATCTGATAACGTATGACTGCTGGGACAGACTAAACTAACTTACCATAACAGTGAGACTAAATCCCACAACCAGGATAGGATACCAATTACCGGCATCTTTGTGGTGTCTGATTTTATCAATGTAAATTTTTATACAAAAAGCTATCGCAGGGCCTGCGATTAGGAGCGTGGACAGAAACAAAGATGCCACGTCGGGACCAAAGATCAACCTTCCCCCGCAGAAAAATCTCTGATAACATCAAACAAAGAATAACAATTAGGTTTTTAAGATGGCAATGTCAAAACTTACCTTTACCTATATGAAATGTAATATATATATATATATATATATATATATATATATATATATATATATGAAAACACAGTTGTCAGAGTGGAACAAGCAACTCATCAAATACTTATTCCTAGAAAGGAATGATTTGAGAGGTTATGATTATATAACACACCCTCGAGACTGCTCATCATAAAGACTTAACAGTATTTATCAGTAAGTATTACCTATTAGGATCAAAATTAACTAAAGTTCCTACCAACTAGATATCCATCAAAATGGCAATTTGAGATCTCATATTAAGAAGAAAAAAAAGACAGAAAAAAAAAATAAAGAAATAAAAGCTAAGCTTCTAATCAAAATTTTCAGGTTTTGTACTTGAGTTGTAATCAGGAACAATAAAGCTCAGATATTGATTCACCAAAGATGATGTGTTATAATCCACCAACTAGTGATCTAACAACAATCATTGATAAATTATTTGAAACTTGATGGTTATTCAAAAGGGCATAGAAGGTATAAATATTGTGATGTAAAGTAAGATGAATGGACCAAACTGTAACAAGTCCAGTATATGATTTAAATCAAGTAATCTGACAAAAAAAAAACCCATTTCACACCACTAAATTCACCCCAAAAAACGAATAAAATAAAATTAAAAAAGAGTAAAGAGAGAAACTTACATTGTTTCCACTCCAAAGCTGATAAAGCCTCTTAAGTTTGGGTTTTTCTTGGACCATGGCTTTGGATGTAAAAGAAGAAGATTATTTTCCTAAATCACAACTTTGTTCTTCTTCTTCTTTTGATTGGTCTAGAACCCATATGAGAAGAAGCCTTCAAACATCAAAAGAAACAGTAAATGGGTTTAATCTGATTCTCTGTATAATCTTGAATGTATAATTGAAATTAGTGGTTTGAATATCATCAATCAATAAGAAACCAGTAAATGGGTTTTGGAAAAAAGTGCAAACAATGTTGCTGTGCTATGGCGGATGTTCCAAGTTTGTAGCGGCAATTTCCCGGGGTGAGGTGAGAGTGACGACGATACTCATTATTAAAACACTATTTTTACAACTATCAAACTTAAATAAATCACACGGTAAAATGAAGAGAAGAGGCAACGTGCTGTCACGACTTTGATTTTTATTTGAAAATCATTTGACTATTTGAATTTGTCTTCAACCGTTTCAATGTCTTGTTCTATATGTTTTTTTATGTAAAAATAAAAATAAAAAATAATTTATTATCACTATTAAACTAAATTAAGGGCTTGCTAAACTTTTTTAAAAATAAATACAAAACAAAAATATAGTATCAAAGCTTATAAATTTCACAGAATGATATTCTTTTGGCAAATTTGAATCACCATTTATGATTAAGTTGTAATATCTTTTGCTAATTCATGGGAAAGAATCTTTTGGCATCTGGTGTCAGTTGAAACATATTCTTAAACAATGAATTTACAAGTGGACAACATAATAATCATTATGTAATGCTAGTAGCAAAATTTCTCGACTGCTTCATTCAGCAATGAATATTCTTAACACCAACTATTTTTCTTAGGAAAAACCTTGTAAACATAGCAGCAGCCAATTAATTCCCTAATCTAAGTTTGTCATATAAATATATCCCTTTTGTGCGATTCCATTGCACCAGCTGGTATTTATTTTTAGTATAGGAATACAAAAAAAAAGTTAATAAAATTTTGAGAAAATTCTATTAAAACTTGATAGCCATGTTCAGCAACTGCTGTTGTCTTGGGTACTGATGTCATCTCATTCATTTACACCACACTAAGAGATATCTTTGCTCTACAATTTTCAAAATCCAAGCACAAGTAGCATACTATCAATGGCAAAGACATTTCTACCAAAAAAAAAAAAAACTCCCAAGTAAAATGTATTCACCTGCTACAACATTACACACAAGGCATTTGGCACATATCAAACATTTTTCCTTTTCTGTTGGAAATGAAATAACTACAAACTACCCTTTCATCCACCAACATTTTTAAATGACCTACAAATCTTCCGACACCCCTCCACAGACAATCAAAAAGGGGAAAAAATAGAAAATTGAAGTAAATAATAGAGAAGAGGGAAAATTTAGCATCTTGGTTTTTACAATATTGTCTTCATCATTCTGGGGCTGTACCTACAATTTTTTGCATCAAGGTGTATGTCGTTTCTTCTCTACTCTTTTTTCTTTAAAGCATCCAACTCTATTTTTTCTCTGTCAATCATCAAATCCTTCCTTTTCATTTCTCCTTCTCCGCATAATATTTGGTGGACGGACCCTCTCTTTTATCCTGTCATATTACAAATTAGCATCCATATAATATCATATATACTTATTTAAGCTTTATTCCGTCAATATTAGCATATGATAAGCAAAGTGTACTAAAGGCAAGAAGACAAAGGTATTGCCTTTGGTCATATTTATATCAGATTATTTTCTTTTAGTTTATTCTTCTATGCATAGCAAGTGATATGAGCAAAGAAATAGCCCCCTCCCCCATGTGTTGTAACCTTGCTATAGCAATGACTTAAAGATACCCAAAAATAAATAAAGAAGCAGGGGTTATTTCTTATATGTATGCATATCATGAAAATCATATGTACAATCAGGTTCTATGTAAACATAATGTTACATTTACAAACATCAATGGTTAATAATACAGAAAACTAAATATCAGTTTGGATAGAAGAATAACTCACCTTTACGTGTCATGATACACTGATGAAGTTCGATTGAACATATCATCCTCAATGGAACTATTATCTCCATAAACAGAGTTCCATCTTTTCAATTCCTTCTCCTCCTTCATGTTATTGTTGACCCCGCCGTAATCAAAATTCTTTACAATAAGTGGAACATTCTTACTGCCATCCTTGCCGAGCATACCTCCTATTTCTTTGTCAACTTTCCCTTTTTGGCTAATTATATCCCCACCAAATTTATGGGAAATGGATTCTATGTATGACTCCTCTTCTTCAATCACTAATTCTCGGAAATTGACCAATGATGGTGGGATCTTAGAGAAAAATATTTCTGTAAGATTGCTTATGATACCCTGATTATATGGGTTTTTCTTCTTATCATAGCGATACCGAAAGTTCTCATAAGTTGTCTGTTAACAAACAAATGTCAGAACATGGCATACTATCCATAAAAAGTAAACATACGAACAGGTAGAATTATCTTATTTCATGTACATTTGTTTAGCATCCATTGAACTTTTTTCAGGTATCATTTGCTTGCCGATGACTTTGCACATAAATATTTCAATCTCTACAGGTTGGCAACAAATATTTAACTAGAAAAAGTTTGAAGTCTAATTCACATTCCACCAGAAATATATTTTGCAAACTGGAAGCCAGGGAAACAACTAGGACACATTCTATTTATTTTTTGTTTTCCATATGATAAAAATAACAAACGAGTGAGGTCAAGTCTATCTCTATTTCTCATCATCACGAGTGTAAATCACATGATACTGTAAATTCTTATACTTTATAACGAAGAAAATAATTTTAATTTAAGGAGGAAGAAAGTTACCTGATTGGTGCACATCAGATACAAATGGAAAAGACTAAGCCCACCAACGAACCATACAGCTACAAAGCAATACGCTACTAGAATGACTGATGTGATATCTCTTGACATAGAACTCCATATGCTCCCTTCTTGTTGAATGAGATTCAACAATGAAAACGTGAAGACGTACATGCACAACATTGTTGATGATGTTATAAATAGGATGAAATATCGATAATTACGCTGCCATCAAATAAACATACGAGGAAGGTCAGTTAAACCTGAAACAACAGTTTTCATGCAATGTGATCGTTAAATAGAAAGATGGAACCACAAAAGATGTGTATTTTCAGGAGAGAAACTCTGACGGTATTGATGAATGCAATGACCACCAAAGAACTGCCAACTACAAGATTGATGAAGAATTTATTTTCACACTTTACTTTCAAATGATAAATCCAACGAAAATAGATTCGCATTTCGCCAATGACAGTAAGCATAATTAATCTTTTAATTAGAAAGTCTAGAATAAGACATCATATATCATGTTGGTAAAAAAATTCAATTACAAAATAGAAGTACAGGTTATCTTTACGTCAAACAATTATTTGAAAGCCAACAATAAGTTCTTAGTGCTTCACATGTTTGGAATATTTGGATGTTCACGCTTTCAATTTATTGACTTATGAGACCTATGAAACCTCTGCTTAAAATGTCGGATAGTATCCTGAACAGGAGTGCATGACATGTGAGATTAAGAATGCTATAAGGGGTAATAAAATGTCATATGGCGATAGAATGTAACCAAACTCTGTAACAATAAGGAAATGTAAAATTTAAAGAAGCTTAAACAAAACAGCAACAGAAAAAAATTAAGAACGTAGTGGCTTCAAGGATAAGAATAACTTAAGAACTTAGAGGCTTCATATTCAGACTTTACCACATAACCAATGTAAAATGTAAATCAATAATCATTTTTAAAATGTAATGATGAAAATTCAATGAGCGGAAGCATAAAGTCTGAAGTGAGTAACTTACAATTCCAATACATTGACCCACCCATGGACAGTGATGATCAAACCTCTGCACACAGTTGTTGCAAATTGAGCAATGAGAAGAACGTGGTGGACGGTATAGCATACAAGTGTCACAGTACTTCACTTTAATTATATGGCCGTTGACAATCACATCCTTGGTTCGTGGTAATTTCACACCAGTCATGGAACCACTGATCCACTCCATAGATGCCGTACTTGATGAAGTATCTGACTCAGGAGGCCGTGAATTCCGTGGTACAATTCCAGGATTTCTTCCAGATGTCATGAAGAGAAAAGTTAAATCCTGCATAATTCTCACATGGTCAAATTCAATCATAGTTCCCTGGCCCTGTGTCCTAAGTTTTTCAAAATATTTCATTTAACCTACCAAAACAAGGAGGACAACTCCCACAATCACTACAGCATACCCACATAAGGGATCCATTTTTGGTATCCTCAAAAGCATTTTAATGCAAAAGGTTACTGCTGGAGTCCCTATCAGGAATGTGGATAATGCTACTGATGCTGCATCAGGACCAAAGATCAACCTCCCGCCACAGAAAAATTTCTATCAGAAGAGATAAAACAAGAAAACGTAAATTATTGTAACAGTCTGTACAAAAAAATTGTACGTATCAACTTGCAACAACTTCATTACGACTTTGATATTAAGCAATAAGCATCCCCTAGTTGGAGTGCTAATCCTGACCACTTAAACCAGCCAAAAAATTCTAACTTAAGATGTATTTTCATATGCTGATACATTTAAAGAAATTGAGATGACATATGACCCAAATTTGAGACTACATATTATGGTGGCAGCTATATCACACCATACATATATCATGCTTCCAAGTTGATGTATACCCAATGGGCCAATACTAACGCTTGATCCTATGTTTCCTTCTTTATCAAGTGCCAACAAAATACACCCAATGACAACTTCAAACTAGCAGAACCCACCATAAAAAAGATGAAATTAGAAAAGGTTGTTAGGGTCCAAGGAAGTATTTCATGATTGGTACTGAAATTTTCTGTCCATAAAAGCAATCTCAACATGAATATCTAACAGAGTTTTATGTTAACAAAAGACTCTTCACATAAGAAAATGTGTAGAGAATCGTATCGCATATTAATGGTGATCAAGGATAAAAAAAAACACGAGACACTATCCTTAACAATCACCATCCAACATACAATTTCATGATTATTGATATATATCCATTATTAAAATTAAAAATCCTCGTAAATAATCTCCTTTAACAAGATTCAAGATTTTTAAACAACCAAACAATACATATGCATTATAAAGAAATTAAAATGAAATTCAAAAAATAAAAACCCCCGCTAAGCTGTCAAAATGGGGTAATAATAATAGAGGAAATTCTGAGTTGGGAAAGAAAAAAACCTACATTCCGACCCTTCCAAACATGATAGAGCCTGACCTTGGATCTGGAAGGAAGATGATCCATGACTCCGGGAGATGGAGCCAAATTGTGATTTTGGAGCATGCAAAACAATACAATAAAATGACGAAAATCGCAAAATAGATGGGATTAAAATAAAATTAATTGAAGTTGTGACTTGTGAGGGGGGAGCTGGCAGAGAGGAAGAATCAACCCCTCTTTGATCAACACCAGCTGCCCCTGCGTTTCATTCTCTAATCACAGAAAATAATTAGTTAATTATGTCTTTCTCTTTCCTGATTTTTACCTCCTCCCTCATCCAACGTTCCAAAACAAGTCCTCCTATTTTCCTTCCTTCCTACCTACCTTTCTCTCCCATAAAAATCCATCTTTTTTTTTTCATACCAATTGGACTCCAAATTTATGCGAATATTTCGCGGGGAATGCAACAGAAAAAAAGTTTGTATTTAACCAATTTAAAAAATAATTAAAAATATTTCAACATGTTTATATGATTGGGGGTGATATACTTTATGGGAATGAATGTTTAATTAATATTATTGGTTATAAATTATATTTATTTTATAATGTTATAATAACGGTGTTACACAATTTTAAATAAAATAAAAATTTACGTTTATTTATATTTTTGCATAAATTAAGATTAAATTTTACTAAAAAAACTTGAGATGTACTATAATTTTATAAAACTAAGGTATATAACATATATATACTAAAGGTATCTCTCGCAAGCTCTTTAAATATTTAACGACACAATAAAATTTGTCAAAAAATTACTATCACTAATACCGTTGTTGTTAGATATATATAATATTTGTATTGTTAAATATATACTGAAAGAAATTAAAAATAAATATAATGGAGGAGAACCTAATTCAAAAATATCTCCACTATATATTGTATTCTATTTTCGTAATACATATTCAGCAACAAAAACACTATATTTAACAACACAAAATATTATATTTTTACATGTTTTTGAATGAAAAAAATGTAATGGATGGATCCAAAATTCTTAATGCTGTAATTAGGGACACGAAACATTATTTTCTAAAAAAAATTGTTATAATTACAATATTTTTATATACTATTTTTTTCTATGCAAAATGCGTACTATATAAATTATATTCAAAACTTTTTATGTAGTTTCTTCTCGTATTTGTAGTCACTCCTCTATCCTATACACAATTTATATCGCACATCTTTGTGTGTATATTTTTGTTAATGAAAAATAATAATTAGTGTGTTTTTTCTCACATTGTTTGTCAATTCGAAGTACTATAACTATGTACTTTAGGAAATATGGAGTAGTATCAGTTCCAAAATAAGAGTTTGACAAATTTAATTAACCAATTTTCTTAAATATTAGGAATAATAATTTGATAATGAATGGAAATTAGTTAGAAGTGAGCAGCAATGCCCTATATACTACTCTATCTATGGAACTAAGATCTTCTCCATTTTAAATAAATAGAGACTCTTTATTTCATGGTTCAGATTTAAAATGTGTTGGAATGTAACATCGAGAGAACACATTTTAAATCTGGACCGTGAAAATAAGTCTATTTATTTGAAATGGAGAGAATCTTGATCCTCATCTGTTCCTTAATATATGTTGTTTTAGCTTAATAAAGTCATTTAATACTATTATTTAATAATTAAAATTTATATGAAATTGTATCACTATCTTTTTATGGAAAGTTGAAAACTGCTAATACAAGAGAAAAATTTCCTTAAAATAATGAGATAAGTTATTGACGATATAAAAAAATAAATAATTTATTTTCTTAAAAAATTATAAACGATAAATAAATTATACACATCTAAACACATACAAAGATAAAATGATTAGTAGTACTAGTATTTTTTTTGGTATAATTCCTGATAAATTTTGCAATTATAGTTGGGCTAAAATTTATGACAATAAATAACAAAACTCTTTTATTTTATTTTTGTGTATCTTTGAATGTATAGTATAATATAGTTTGTCCACTTAAGTATATTCTTATACTTGAATGGAAAATTCCTTTTGCGAGTAGGCTTCCAAGCACAATTTCAAATTCCAAAATATTATACTTTATTTTTATCTCATTTTAGTACCATTTAATACCAGTGGTCGTATTTCTTCATGCAAAAACTTAGTTAAATGTCTTTTAAAATATTAAAAAATCATTTCATTCCCTCCTCTATTCTATTCCCTCCACTATTCCATTTCTCCAAACCAAACGTAGTATTAAGATATTTTAAGGGTATGTTAAGTTGTTTGTTATGGGTATTGCGATAAAGTTATCACATATATTCATTCCAATGGAATGAATTTTATTCAACATTCTCCGCATGAAATTAAAAAACAAAAAAAATAAAATTTTCATTCCATTGAAATGATCATCAAATACACTATTTTTATTTCATTCATCCATCTATTCTATTCCATCAATCCAAACCTGTCACTAGAGCTCCAAGAGACTAGAGTTTAGTCCGTCCGTGTATATTTTCTCATGAAAACATTTAAGGAAATTAAGGAGACATTTAGCAAACCCATTAGGTTTACTCATCCAGTGTACTTTTGTAAGAGACCTGCAGAGATGTTAGTTACAGCTGAATCAAATTATGATGACGAACTAATTCATCATCTAGTTTTAATTTTCAAGTTAAAAAGATCTACCAAGCATAAGGGTTTACACAATAAAATGGAAATCTGCCGTGCAGAATTCCATGATACACGCCTAAAACTTAGTACATAAAACAAGCTACATAAATAAAAAAAAAAAAAAGGTTTATTACAGCCCATACGCTACAGTCAGAAACATGACATTCCAGTTCCCTACGTACCTGCAACACCAAAATACTACAGTTCCTGGCAATGCGTTGGAGCAGAGGACATGCATTTCACCAGAAATGTTTTCCTACCATCAATCATAGATCAACTGTGGAAAGAGAAACAAGCATGGTGAGAAATTTATTTCCAAGCTAAATTTTTTATAGAACAGGCTCTATAACCATCATATCATGAACATGTACTATTTGCCCATGGACAATTTGTCAATGGGCAAATAGTACATGTTCATCAGCCACAAATTTAGAACCCCAAATTTCTCAAATACTCTTAAATATCTTCTTAATTTACGAAGACGTACAAACAACAGCTTGAAAAGAAAAGCCCAGACCAATATTATTGTCACCACAAAAAATGGCAACAAATTCACAATCTAAAATATTTATAAAGAGTGATAAAGAGAACACAAAAGAAGCATTGTCCTAACTCCTAACCAATTAGTGCGACCAGAAATTGAAGACGATTTCAGATTTATCAAGGGAGAAAAGATAAGGAGAGAACACAAATGATTCAGCATACTACAAACATATAATTTAACCTAACATAAAAATAGAAGAAGAGGCAAAAGAAGTGAACTAGAATGATACTGGTACAGGTTTGCAACAAAAATAGTACTTTTCCCACCAAAAGCTTCTATAAGATACTTGGATTGCCTTGCATAGCCATCCTCTATACAAAAAACCCCACAGGGATTAAATAGTTTAAAACAGACAACAGTGTTTGTAAGAACTGTTCATAGAATATGGAATGCAAAGAACATCTTCCTTTTATTTCTAAATACCATATCAAACTCAGAAATGTAAGTTGAAATAAATTAGTTGTAAATGGGACAACGGTTGAAATAAATGAACAATTTTTTGGTTTGGAAACAAGCATGGAGGAGGAAAAATAACCCTTAAATCAAAGGACCTCGCACCGTCTTTCTATTCTCCCTCCCGTCAATGCATATACATTAAAAACTAGATAGGGACAGCCGTCAATGTCTCAAGATTGAATATTTTAGTACAAAAAACTCGAAAAACTCATTCTTGGTATTTAAACAGACAATAGAGTTTGTAAGAACTGTTCATAGAATTCTGAGTGCCAAGAACATCTTCCTCTTTTCTAAATACCATACAAACTTTTAAGATGTATCAGAGGAAGTAAATACTACTCAGGAAGGTCAGATTAACAATAAATAGTAAATGGTTGAAATCGATGAACAAATACTTTGGTTTGGAAAACAAGCACAAAAGAGGAAAAATAACTCTTTAACCAAAGGAGTTCATACATTCAAAATTAGACAGGCAAACTCATCAACTTCTAAAGATTGAATATTCTAATACAGAAAAGTCAAAAACCTCATACTACGTACTGAAATATTATGCAACTGACACCCCAACCACCCAGCCGTGTGGGCCTGTTCTCCTCATCCCAAAAAAAAAAAAAAACAGAAAACAAGAGGAGGACCATGGGGGCACATTCAAATCCTATACGCCTAAAAAATGCAAGGTAAATAAAAATACGTTGAGATAATACTACCTCCGTCCCATAAATAAGTGATTTTTTAAGTTTAATATTTTTTCCCAAAATAAGTGATGTGTTAGAACTCCAATACAATTTTTACAATATTTTCTCATATATGCCCTTATGCATCCAATGGTATTTATTGCGTCTTGCAATCACTACAATTAAATGACACTCATTCACTCTTAAACTTCAAAGAAAATATATTAAGGGCCATTTTAGCTTGCGTATTGGTATGTGTGATTTAAGCTAAAAAATCACTTATTATGGGACGGAGGTAGTATCATGTATTCTGTTACACTATGAATAGATTGCTCAAACCAGGAGCATATGGAAAGGAGAAATGAGAAACGTAGTGAGATTATATCTCATAAAAGCAAGAACCAGCATATAACTAACCTTTTTCTCATGTGCATCAGTTAGCTACATCTTCATCAAAGTCAATAAAAATAACCTCTGCATTTTGATGATCCACATAAGCAGTTTTTCTTCCTCTGCACTGCTTTGTCAGACTGAGGTATCCCATAATCAAATGTCAACTCTTGCATAGGAGGAATGTGTCCAATTGCATAAAAGCCAATATGGAGATATGATCCGTTGTTATTTTCTCTTAAAACTGGCTGCCAAAACACATTGGGAGAACAACTGTGGTTCATAAACCGAGCTACATTACCACAAACATTCGCATTTATAACAAGGGGAAAGGGGACCACGGCAGACCCATCAGGGACAGCTTCCAGTGGAGCATAGGCACGGGTAGCATCAAATATATAATATTCTTCATGTTCACTACCAAGCTCCATTGCTTTAGATGTATCAACAACTTCTCCAGCATACACACAAATAAAAGCTCCGCTGCGGATGGGATCCCAAGACCTAAGTCCCCAACCTCTGTTCTTTGTTTTAAACACCTCCAGGCGGACTTTTAAACCGGCTTGAGACACTCGGTTTCGGCAGTTAGGAGGACATATACAGGAAGGACCACACTCATGTATTAAGGATTTGTAACTCTGAAGAACCCCAAGTGAGGTGTAGGGGAGAAAGCCTCCATTTCTTTGAACACAAGGACAGTTGGAGTCACCAGGTTCGCATTCACCTGGGCAGGTGCAGCTTGGCGAAGGTTTGGGTGAATCAAAAGGTTTTTCATACTTGAGACTAGGAAAATATGTGAAATAAGCAGGACCCTTTTCATCATCGACATCATTTACAAGACAAACTGGTAGATTCTCCACCCCTGAAGTAAGGTCAGGCAGTATTACCCCAACTCTTGAACTAGTGCCATCCTTCCATTGTTGAATTGATTTCCACAGCGTAAATGCTTCAGGCTGCCCAGGTATTCTAACAAACTTGTACTTAAAAACATTGAAGCCACCCTTTCCTTTCTCTGCCCATGACTCATGGATTTTATAAAGGCCATCGTAGACATATATCTTCCCAGTTCCATTAGCGACATCTTTCAGGCCCCTTATAACCCTTACCTCATTAGTCCGATGCAAGCTCTTCTCCAAAGCAAGATTACCCCTTTCAAGTTTTTGATCAAACATTTGTTTATCTCTCCTTTGAACTCCACCTTGCCCACTATAAACCAAGACATCTGCATCCTCGCCATCGTCTTCATATCCTCCCGATGAAACAATGCTGACAGCCATAGGCTCTTCATCACCAGTGATCTTGACACTCATGTAATCTATCCCAGCCATACTTGGAGCATGCAATCCCGCCAAACACATTTCCATCCTGAAAAAGAAAATATCACCAACATCAACCCCAGGTACAGCTCCGATCCTCTTCTTGCTATTTGCCCGAACCCCTTTAGTCATCAAGATATTAGCAGTCCTCAAGTCTGGACGTCTTGTGATCCCTGGAGTAGACTCCTTTGCTTCATCAATTTGGGAAATCCTTCTTCGTAGCAAATTATAAACCACGAGTATGCGACTAACTAAATCCTTGTCACCATCAGCTTGTCGAGCTGGTTCCAACCCAACAAGCTTAAAAGCTCTCAAAAACTTATCAACAATGTTATCGACATTTACTTCAGATGATGACAAACTGACAGCGCTTCTTGTCTTCCTCTGGGATTTAACTTTTCGCTTTCCCCCATTAATGTCATCTGTATCCTGGCCATGCATACTAAAACCACTTCCATACTGGTCACTCTGACTTTGGGAGTTGCTATAACCATCATCATTCACAGGTCTAGTGCGAGGACGGCCCCTCCTTCTCGATGGCCCTGCATCTCCATTTGAATACTGTGATGGTGGAGTTCTGAAAGAATTTAGCGGAACTGGCGATGGTATGTGATTAGGTGTTGGCCCTTGAGACTCGTTTGGAACAAAAAAGGGGTAAAATGGTGCAACCCCAGGTGGGAAAGGACCCGAAGGAGGGACACAGGTGAATGGGGCAGCTTGGGGTGATGAGAATGAAGATGCACCGGATTGAGATGGGAATATCGGAACAAGAGTTCGCAATGGCTTTACATTCAAAACCTTGGACTTATCAATAGAGCCTGAAGCAATAGACTCTGAACCCGAAGCTCGTTCCATTAATCCAACACTTTTAGGCGCACAATCACAATTATCAGATATCAAAGAAAACCAACTCCTACAAACAATCCCACAACTTCAATCTCTTCTACAAATACCACCACAAACAAAAACCATAATTATCACTACAACTGATCAAAATAACAGCATTTCAACACAAAAGGGTTAAAAACGAACCACCCAGAGTCGCAAGATCTGACCCAAATAAGCCCAATAACGCCCTAATTAGAGAAAAGATGCAAACTTTGACCACTTATTGATATAAATTGCTTCCTGCAACATACAAGCAGAAAAAACACCAAAAATCTTAGCTGAAAACCAACTTTAAATAGCTGAACAAATAAACCCTAAAACTGGTGGAAACCCCAATAACCCAAGTAAATTAACAAGAAATGACGCCTAAAATCACAAATAAATAAGAGAGTAACAAAAATTAGGGACCCAGAACCACGGGGGGGGGGGGGGGAACATATAAAATGACTCGAAAAGATTTGAAATAACAGAAAAACTTGTACAATAGTTGTCAACTAAACATGAAAAAAAAAAAAAAAACTTTTCCACACAGATCAGGGTCCAAATCAGGAAACCAGATCTTAGAACGGAAATATACCTACAACTGGGGAGATTTGCAGCTACAGATGAGAGAGACGACGAAAGATTGGTTTGAACAAAAGAGAGTGTACTGAAATGTTTTTTCTTTTTTCTCTTAATTTGATAGTTTCTTAGAACGAGTTCTGATTTTTGCCCAAATGTTATTTTAATGTTAGATTAGAAGATATTGAATTTTCTGCTTTTCACTTTTCTACAGTTAGTACAGTAATTTCTACCACGTGTTGGAAAGGTTGATCGTGTAAGGTTTTTATTGGATCAAATATCGGAAACTGCTAGATGATTGGTTGCAAATTTTTACGTCTTGTATGATCGTTTGTATCTGATTTAAACTCAGAAGCACGCGGAAGCCTCCACGAATTCCGATTGCGACAATTTGTATTCTCTCTCCTTCCGAAAAATATTTATCCGATACTACTTAATTTGTATAATTTTCAATTATGATCTGAATTTGTTTTAATATAAAATAGTAATTTTGTATTTAATAAACTATTACTAATAATTTATAATATTAATTAAAATAAATTTACATTGTATATAAATTTTATAATTTTACAAATTGACAGTAAAACGATTAAATGATACTCTTTTCTAATACCGAAGCAATATATACAATATAATGTAATAAAACAGGAAAATATTATTAGTTAAAATTAGAGATATAATTTGGAACTTTTTTTAACGATAAAACATATTAAATATTAGAATCATGTTATTATACATTAAGAAAATTTTCAGCCAAAATATAATTATAACGTATATGCATACATGGGATAGATAAAAATTAAGAAGAGTCTTATTTTAATTTATTATATTTTATCGCAGATACTTCCACGTTTTCGTAATCCAACTTCATTAAATATTTGTCGACATTTATATTATTTTCCAAAATTTTAAATTAATGTGAATTTATTTAATTTTAATTGTTACAATCAGGGGCGGATCCATAAATTTTTCCTAGCATGAGCGGATTTTAACTAATTTTTTTGTTGAAGTTAAATAAAGAAAACTTGAACTAATCATAATAATGTTTACAAATTACAATAAATATTCATAATCTAAACTATAAAAAAATTTAAATAAAAAATATTTAGATACAATTTAAAAGAAAGAAGTAGAATGAATCTACATTTGTTTGTACTTGTATTTAAAATATGAATGAATTTTTTTTTACTATCTCCAAATTTAATCCTTCCATTAATCTGTCCACTTAAATTTATTTATCTACATATCTGCCTATACCCCTAGGCCCTGTACCTATAACCAAAAAAAATTCAAAGAGGGTAATTGACGCTTCCAAAATTGTGTATATCATCACCCATCTGGTCGCATGAAACTTACGTAGTATGTAATTTAAATACAACTTAATACATAAAGCGTGAGTTTAAATACAAATATCGCTCTACTAGATATTATACAAACTCAAAAAGGAGTCCTCATTACAATTATTATCACACTATTTTACGAATAGTGAGGACTACTAATGCTATCTTCAGACCATCACTGTTTCCCAGACTCGTCCCAACTATATTCTCATTTCAAGAGAAGAACGGTGAAAGAAAGGGTGAGCTCAACTAGCCCAAGAAGAAATATTATGACTATGATAATGCGTAATAAATTATCAATAGTCTTCAACAATGTTAAACCCGATAAAATACAATGATAACCACCCGGTTTAAGCTGCGGTTGAATCTAATCCATTAAAAAGAGTCAAGTAGAAAATAAAGTCTACTATCTTTTAGGTTTTAAAAGGTTTTTCATCATTGTTTATAATTTGAGACTCACTTTTAATAAATATTTCACATCATCGAATCACCCCGCACTACGGCCAAGGATATTCTTTAGATCGCGACCACCACAATTATTCATGCACTACTACGCCAAGAATATTTGTGTATTCATTAATGGTCGTGATCATGCCAACAATCGTCCATCAATGCACTACTACTACTAAGGATTTTTATCACATCATTTGTAACATTACTGGCCATGATTACACCGGAATAGTCTCGGTATTATAATCATACCAAGTCCATCTACGCACTGCATGTGCCATGGATGACTTTCAAAAAATATAAACATGAGGATGATGACAATGATATAAAATTCAATAAAACAAGTTCAAGAATTATTTTATCCAGAATTATTAACGCCCAAATTGTCAATACATGATCTTTGCTTTTGTAGAGTAAAATTCAAGAATGATCGGAAGAATATTTCCATGAAAAGATATCTTTGGATGAAACGCAAATATCAAGGATATTCTACTAATTTCATGGAGTATATAAGTCAAAGTTTTAACTTATTTGGGTATAATAAAGAATGGAATAACAAAAGAAATCACAATCGTATGCGATGTAGCCGCCTGAGACATGTGTTATTCCAATGTAATAATAAATAACGGAACCAGTCGTGAAATTCACAATCAAGCGGGATGTTCTAACAGTAATAATAAAGATGGAACCGGATCAGGTGTAAAACACATGATAGGATATTCCAACAGTAATAATAAAGAGCGGAACCAGTCCGGTGTAAACACACATGTATGGATGTTCAACGAGAATAATAAAGAGCGGAACCAGTCCGATTGTAAAACACACGATGGGATGTTCCAATGAGAATAATAGAAGAATGTCACCAAGTATAGGTGGCCAGCGTATACACAAAAGTTATTCAATGTAATAAATAAGCAATGGAATAACAACAGATTCTCTTCATGAATAAGAAAGAATAACACCCCTTACTTTTGGTAGGAGATTGAATATAAAGAAGAGTGTAGTAACAAAATACTCTTCTTCTTTCTCTCTTATTCTTTCTATACTTTCTCTCTCTATAGCTTGAATGAATTCGTGAAAATAATGAAGCCCTCAGCCTCTATTTATAGAAGATTTCTAGCTTAGCAGACCGCCGTGTGAAGTGGCAAGTGGCTCGACGATTTGGTTTCGATCAGTAATGTGAAGCGACAAGTGGTTCGGCGCTTTTGTAATGTGAAGCGACAAGTGGTTCGGACGTCTGGTAAAGGTAATTACTATTAACGAAGGTAAATACTATCGACGAAGGTAAATACTATTCACAAGGGTAATTACTATTGATTTGAAGGTAATTACTTATTGACGAAGGTAAATACTATTCACAAGGGTAATTACTATCGATGAAGGTAATTACTATCGACGAAGGTAAATACTATTGACAAGGGTAATTACTTATTGATTTAAGGTAAATACTATTGTGAAGAGACTCTTAGATGATGTATATACGAGCCCCCCATAAAATAATCAAACTTACCACAAATCATAACACATATTTAATCTTTCAACAATTATTAATCATTTATAACTTGTCGTCTCAATTATTGATTTAATACTATAACATATTATATGTGATGATAATCTTTGTGACAATAATTGAATCAATAATATAAGAGATATGATGCTGAATTATCGTAGCAATAATCGAAAGTATAAATTGAGAGTGACTTCTCACGTAAAGATCAATAATCAATACCGGTGTGCTACTTATCAACCACGCCGTATTCATTGTACTTTTACCACCTGGGTAGTACAACAGTTTTAATTCAGTAACACCTCCGTAGATTATTTTTATAAAATATTTTGTCGTTTTCTCAATCCGACAATAATGTTGTGGGGTCCACCAATGATTGAGCCATTTATGCGAATATTCCTAACAAAAAGAATATTCCACCAAAACTAATATTTTATAACAACTTGCATACTTTGCAAAATTTATAAATATTACCCACAACTATAACATTATATCAAATTTATTCCATAATATTCAAAACAATATTTATAGAAAAATTCATCTTTATTTATAAAAGTCTTGGGATCTTACAACCTCCCTTCTTATGAAATTTCGCTCTCGAAATTAGGTACGACTGTATGTCAAGAGGTAAGGATACCTTGATTTCATTTCAGATTCTAACTCCCAAGTCATTTCCTTAACATCGTGGTTCCTCCACAAAACTTTGACTTGAGGTATAACCTTGGAGCGTAGAATATGTTCCTTCTTATCAAAATTTGAACAGAAACCTCTTACATACGTCAAATCTTCCGCTATTTCGATCTAGTTCTAACTCAATAATATGGTTGGGTCTTTCACATATTTACGTAATATAGATATGTGAAAAAACGTTATGAACACGAGACATATTTGGCAGTAAAAGCGAGTCTATAGCTACGTTCCTACTCGATCGAGGATTAAAATGGACCGATGAATCGAGGATTAAGTTTCCTCTCTTTCCAAATCTTGTAACTCCTTTCCATGGAGCAACTCTTAACAACACATGATCTCCTATATCAATTCCACGCCCTTTCGATGAAGATCAAGATAACTCTTTTGTCGATTTTGTGAGGTTTTTATACGTTGTCGGATCATTTGAATCTTTTCCGTAGTCATACGTACTCAACTCCGGTCCCAACAACGTTGTTTCACCCACCTCATCCCAAAGATACCGGAGAACGACACTTTCTTCCATACAATGCTTGAATGGAGCCATGCCAATACTTGCTTGATAACTGTTGTTGTAAGAAAACTCCACCAATGGTAAGAACTTGTCCCAACTCCCTGAAATCAAGGACATGTAGTCTTAATAGATCTTCAAGAGTTTGAATAGTCCTCTCCACCGTGGTCTGTCTCGAGGATGATACGCCGAGCTAAATCGTAAGTCGTGCCCATAGCTTTTTGCAAACTAACCCAAAATCGTGAAGTGAATCTTGGGTCTCGATCGAAACTATGGATCCACGGCATACCATGCAGCCTTACAATCTCGTTTATGTACATACTGAAGCAAGACGTTCAAGTGTATAAGTTTCTCGATATCGGTAAGAAATGAGCGGACTTGGTCAATCTATCAACAATGACCCAAATCGCATCAATGCCTTGAGAAACCTTAGGAAGACCGTTAGAACTAAATCCATGGTAATGTGCTCCCACTTCCATTCGGAATTTCAAGTGGTTGCAATGGACCTTTTGGTACTTGATGTTCCGCTTTTAACTCGTTGACAAGTTAGACACCTTGAGATAAACAACGCTATCTCTCTCTTCATATTGCTTCCACCAAAATGTATGGCGAATATCATGATACATTTTGGTACTCCCTGAGATGGATTGCAAATGGTGTGTTGTGCGCCTCCATCATGATATTATACTTTAAATCGGTCGTTAGAAACACAAAGTCCTGAGTTGACTCAAGTATTCCTTCTTCATCGATTCTTGCTTGTGATATAGACCTTCTTGCACTTTCTTCTTTATACGCATCACGAGACCCCTGTGTCCGTAGCTTGAAAATTTTTAACTTTATCGATTAAAATCTGTTCTACTCAGATACTCGCTTATCATCACATGCTCCCCTCGAGTCTTTAATTTCTATCTCCATCCTTTGTAAGTCACACAAAATGGGCCTTTCGTTGATTGACAATATCGCACTCAGATCAGACATATGATTTTCTACTCAATGCGTCACCACTACATTCTTTTTCAGGATGGTATTGGATGGTATGATCATAATCTTTCAACAGCCTGCCAACGTCGTTGTCGCGTGTTGAGTTCCTTTTGAGTGAAGAAATATTTGAGGCTTTTATGATCCGTGAAGATCTCCACTTTCTCCCCATACAAGTAATGCCTCAAATTTTAAGTGTAAAGACAACAATTTGCCAACTCTAGATCATGAGTAAGATAATTCCTCTCATATTCTTTGAGTTGTCATGCGAGGCATAGGCTATAACTTTTCCATGTTACATAAGAACACATCCCAACCCTTTGCTCAAGCATCACCGAGATGACAAATCCTCCGAGCCGATGGTATTGTCGTAAGTCTTTGAAATAAGTCTCCTCGAGTTCTTGAAAACTCTTCTCACATTCTTCGCTCCAACCGAACTTTGTATCTTTCCGAGTCATTTGAGTCGATGGAGTAGCGATTCGAGAAAATCCTTCCACGAATCTCCGATAATAACCAAATTTAAACCGAAAGCTACGTGATTTGATCCATCGATTTAGGGTTGTTCCCGACTTTGAATAGCTTCAATCTTTCTTTGGGTCAACAGATATTCCATGACTTGATACCACGTGCCCAAGGAATGCTACTTCTTCAAGCCGAACTCACATTTCTTCAACTTGGCATAAAGCTTATATTCACGAAGCTTTTGGAGTGTCACCTCAAGTGTCGCTTTCATGATCTTCACGGCTTTGGAATAAATAAGGATGTCATCAATAAAGACGACCACAAAGTGATCTAAATATTCCTGAATACTTTCGGCTCATCATATCCATGAAGGCGGAGGAGCATTAGTCAATCCAAAGGACATGACTAGGAATTCATAATGCCCGCATCGAAGTTACGAAGCCGTCTTTGGAATGTCGGCCGGTTCTAATCTTCAATTGGTGATATCCTAACGTAAGATCAATCTTTGAAAAGAATTTGGCTCCTTGCAACCCGGTCAAACAGTCATCAATACGTGGCAATGGATATCTATTTTTTGATGGTGACATGATTCAACTCCCGATAATCAATACAAAGTCGACATACTCCCATCTTTCTTCTTCACGAATAGAACAGAGCACCCCAAGGAGAAGTACTTAGGGACGAATAAAGCCAATGTCTAACAATTCCTGCGGTTGGGTCTTTAACTTCGAAGTTCAATAGAGCCATTCGATATGGGCTTTGGAAATAGGTTTTCAGATCGGGTTCAAGGTCATATACAAAATTCAATTTCACGCCCGGGGTAGGTGAAGTTCTTTTGGGAATACGTCAGAAATTTATTAACAATAGAAATATCGCTCAAAACCCATTTATTTTTGTTTAAATCTGTGATATGAGCTAAGAAAGCTTGACATCCGCTTTTTCAATAAACGAATAAATTTTATGGCTTGAGATGACCGTGATTGATTTTAATGGTTTGGTCGTTTCAATTCAACATAATAGGTTGATTAGAATATGAAAGCTAACAACTCATTTAAAACAATCAATTTTTGCATGATAAGTAGTTAACCAATCAATCCCTAGTAATCACGTCAAATGCAAGTATTTTTAATGAAATAAGATCGATGTGTAATGTGAGGGTACCGATTTGAACCAAACAAGACTTATAAACAGTGGATGTAATGAAGGTTTCTCCCAACGGAGTTTCCACAGATAAGTCAAAGTCTAATTTCTCCGAGTCAAATTTAATCGATGAGCCGCAAGTAGAGAGAAATAAAAGAATGGGTAGAACCCAGATCAAATAAAGTATAGACTTCATTAGAGTTTATGATAAGCTTCACCGTGATGACCTCATTCGATTCTCTTGCTCTTTGGGAGGTCACAACAAACGCCTCCTCAGACTACCGGTTTGAATTTTCCTGAAACGGCTTTGGTGCCTCCATCCTAGCTGAATTTGTCTTGATGAACGGCGATACAAAATCGAGCTAAGTTGACCTTCTTCCACAATTATAACATGCTTTGGATGGCATTTGACGCAGCTTTGATCGATGTGTCCCTCCTCCGCATTTGAAGCATATGATAGGTGGTCTTTCTCCTTCCTTAACAATGGGTCTTTGGGGTCGACGCCTTTCCACCATTGTTGAATCTCCTTTCTTGAAATGTCCATTCTTATTGTTTTGGCCTCGATTACCCACCAAGTGGTTACCATATCCGCCCATTGATTCCTCCACGCTTTGTTGTCACCGCTGGCGATGACTACTCACCGGTATTATAATTTTGCTTTATTTTCTTTTAGTTGTGTTGACTCATTATCGCGTTCCACTAATCGAGCCCCTATTTACAACATCTGAATACAAACACGGTTTATGAGAAATAAGATGTTAACGTATCTCCCGCTTCAAACCTCTTAAAAACATTAGCGCCATTCTTTCTTCTTCATTATCCACCGTTGAGTGGGACGAAACGCGTGATAACTCCGCAAATTTTGCCTCGTATTGCGGCTACGGTCATATTGTTTTGTTCCAACTTGATAAATTCCACCTCTTCATGTGGCGAATACTTTTAGGAAAGTATTTGTCGTTGAACAGACTCTCGGAACTTCTCCCAAGATATCTTCAAGACAAAGAAGTTGAGTACGTTTACCGATTCCACCAAGAATCCGCCTCTCGCGCAAACATAAAGGCGTAAAGGGAACCTTTTGTTTCTGAGCATCCCAAGACATCAAATATCTTGGTAATGCTTTATCCATGCTTCCGCCGTAAGTGGTTTTGGCTCTCCCTTAAACTCCGGTGGTCCTAGCTCCTTGAATTGTTTAGCGGTGACCACCGAGAGTTTTCCGTGTTTCCACCCCACGTTTTGGGATGGCGAGTCGCCTCTTCTTTGTTGCATAAATTGCATAAAGCCTCCAACATTTGATCATTCATCATTTGGTCGGTGTTGTTGTTTGCATGAGGATTGTCGCTTCTCGATGCACATTATCCTCGATTATTGATATGTGGTGAATCAACGATCGCTCTCTGCGCCCATTGCTATTCTCAACATTCTCGAGATGTCATTTTGACATCGCCACAAAACAAAAGGTTAATTGACATGTAACAAATTATCCCTATCTTTTGACCAACCCATAAAATAAAGCACATAAACTTAGGTAGGTCATACTAGCGAAGGTATTCCTGCTCTCCCTCCTAGTACTATTCTCACATCTTAGCCAGGATCATATCCCTAAGCTCGATACCAACTGTGACACCCCAAAATTAGGTATACATCACCCATCTTGGGTCGCCACTTACATGGTAATGTAATTTAAATATAACTTAATACATAAACCGTGAGTTTAAATACAAATATCGCTCACTAGATATTATACAAACTCAAAAAAGGAGTCCTCATTATAATTATTATCACACTATTTTATGTAATAAGTGAGGACTACTAATGCTATCTTCGTGACCATCACCTCGTTTCCGACTCATCCCAACTATATTCTCATTTCCAAGAGAACGGTGAAAGAAAGGGTGAGCTCAACTAGCCTAAAGAAGAAATATTATGACTATGATAATGCAGAATAAATTATCAATAGTCTTCAACAATGTTAAACCGATAAAATACAATGATAAACCACCGGTTTAATCTGCAATGAATACGCAATCCATTAAAAGAGTCAAGTAGAAAATAAAGTCTACTATTTTAGGTTTTAAAAGGTTTTTCATCCTTTGTTTATAGTGAGACTCGGCTTTAATAAATATTTCACATCATCGAATCACCCCTCGACTACTACTACAAGGATATTCTTTAAGATAACGACCACAATTATTCATGCACTCACGTGGCCAAGAATATTTGTGTATTCATTAATGGTCATGATCATGCAAACAATCGGCCCATCAATGCACTACTACCATCGAGGATTTTTTATCACATCATTCAGAATATTACGGTCATGATTACACCGAATAGTCTCTCGGTCATAATCATACCAAGTCCATCTATGCACCACAGCCATGTAGATGACTTTCAAAAAAATATAAACATGAGGATGATGACAATGATATAAGAATTCAATAAAACAAGTTCAAGAATTATTTTATCTAGGAATTATTAACGCCCAAATTGTCAACATGACTTTGTTTTGTAGAGTAAAATTCAAGAATGATCGGAAGAATATTTCCATGAAAAGATATGGATGAAACTTAAATATCAAGGATATTCTACTAATTTCATGGAGTATATAAGTCAAAGTTTTAACCAACCGGTATAATAAAGAATGGAATAACAAAAGAAATCACCACGCACGCGATGATAGATCAAGATGCATGTTAGTTATTCCAATGTAATAAATAAATAACGAACCAAAGTCAGTGAAATTCACAATTCCAGCGGGATGTTCCAACAGTAATAATAAAGATGGAACTGCATCCGGTGTAAAACACATGATAGATATTCCAATGTAATAATAAAGACGAAACCAGTTAGGTGTAAAACACATGTGCATGAGGATGTTCCAATGAATAATAAAAGGCGGAACCAGTCCGGTGTAAAACACATGCATGTGATGTTCCAACAGTAATAATGAAGAATGTCACCAAGTATAGGTAAAACGCGTGATACAAAAGTTATTCCAATCGTAATAAATAAGCAATGGAATAACAACAATTTCTATTCAGCTGAATAAGAAAGAATAACACCCTTACTTTTGGTAGGAGATTGAATATCGCAAAGAACAGAAGAATAAAATATTCTTCTTCTTTCTCTTATTCTTTCTATACTTTCTCTCTATAGCTTGAATGAATTAAGTGAAAATAATGAAGCCCCTAGCCTCTATTTATAGAAGATTTCTAGCTTTAGACCGCCGTGGTGAAAAGGCAAGTGGCTTGACGAATCGGTTTCGACGTCCAGTAATGTGAAACGACAAGTGGTTCGACGCTCAGAATGTGAAACGACAAGTGGTTCGACGTCTGTAAAGGTAATTACTATTAACGAAGGTAAATACTATCGATTTAAGGTAAATACTATTCACAAGGGTAATTACTATTGACGAATGTAATTACTATCGACGAAGGTAATACTACTATTCACAAGGGTAATTACTATTGACGAAGATAATTACTATCGACGAAGGTAAATACTATTGACAAGGTAATTACTATCGACGAAGGTAAATACTATCGATTTAAGAGACTCTTAGATGATGACATATAGAGCCCCCATAAAATAATCAAACTTACCACAAATCATAACACATATTTAATCTTTCAACAATTATTAATCATTTATAATCATTGCCTTAATTATTGATTTAATACTATAACATATTATACGATGATTAATCGTGACAATAATTGAATCAATAATATAAGAGATATGATGCAAAGAATTATTGAGTAATAATTGAGCATAAATTGAGTGACTTCTCACGTAAGATCAATAATCAATACCGTGATGCTACTATACAACCATCGCCAGACATCGCATTTTTTACCACCGGGTAGTTCAACAGGTTTTAACGGTAACACCTCCACCGTTATTTTTATAAAATATTTTTTGTGCTTTTTCAATCCGAGCAATAATGTTGGGGTCCACCAATGATTGAGCCATTGTATTTAATATTCCTAACAAAAAGAATATTCCCACCAAACGTAATATTTTATAACAACTGCGTATACTTTGCAAAATTTATAAATATTACCATAACTATAACATTATATCAAATTTATTCCATAATATTCAAAAATAATATTTATAGAAAATTCATCTTTATTTATAAAAGTTGAAGGGTCTTACAAGAATTTGCCTATGCCGCCCCTTAAATGAATTCGCTCCTGGTTACAATAATTATAATTGTATAACATATAATAAAAAAGTATTAATCACAAAATTTGTTTTATTTTAAATTTTTACAAATTATACTAATTTTAAAGTGTCTCTAAAGTTAAATTGTATCTCTAATTTTGAAACCGAAAGAGTACTTATTTTATTACAAATTTACAAAACAAAAAAAAATATATCATTTGTACAATGTTTTACAAAAGTAGTCATATTTTTAATAATGGTAAAATGAAATGAAATCTATAACTTTATTATACTAATTTTATTATTATGTTATGTCTAGGGGTGCTGATCGGTAAAAAATCGAATCGGTATCAAAAATATCGAACCGATATCGATCCAAAATTATCGAAAAAATAAGAATCGAAATCGGTACCGAATTACCGATTTCGGTACCGGTTCGATACAAAATTGGTATCAATTTTTTCGATTCGGTTTTTGGTTATACCGCATGGTAATATATATAATTAGTAATAATAATTAAATATTTTTTTATATATTAATAATTTTTTAAAAAACTAAGAAATCATTAACTATTAATAATAATTAATATATAAAATAATACTACAAAACATTATTAATATATATAAAAAATTAATAAAACTACTATTATATAGAAATTATTAATATATAAAAAAATTATTTAATATATAAAATTACAAAATATTAACTATTAATTATTATATTATTAAATTTTGGTATTTTTGGTATTTCGGTTTTTACCGAATTCAAAAAAGTCATTACCGCTACCGGTATTGAAAAGTGTTAAAATACCGAAAAAATCGGTACCGCCGGTATCGGTATCAACCGATTCAATAAAAAACTAAAAAAACCGAAAATTTTGAGCATCCCTAGTTATATCTATTAAACTAACAATTATTATTTCAGAAGTGATATAGTACAAAGATATATTCTTAAAGTTTTGTAATACAAACAGAATTTGGGAATGAACAAATGAAGTAGGACTAAAAAAAAAGATATCACAAACTTTGGTATGAATTTATGAAGTTGAATTTTATTATCAATGAAATGAAAGTTGGTATATTTTCATACAATATCAATATTAAAAGTTTTATAGATGAAAATAAAGTGATTTTCTTTTATTGTGTTTGTAAATTTTTAGATTAGAAGTATAATAAATGTACTATTTTATTATTATGAAAATAAACTTGAGAGGGTATTTTTTGTTTTATATTTTGTTCAGTAGAAATTTGCCAAGCATATAATTTCATTTTTGATAATAAAATTTTATGCAAAAGTTATTTAGTTATTTATATATATATATATATATATATATATATATATATATATATATGTGACAAATTTTAATATGTGTTATAGTTTCAAAAAGCGGTTATTTTTATTTCTCCCCTTAATAAAATTGATAACAAGTACCACTAAATTGAATATTTGAACTACATGCAAAAGAAGGGATCCCAAATTTAGGATATGCATTTTGGTAAATTACTAATTTAAAACAAGAGCTATATATTTTTTAAAATAGAAATTAATATTTTCTCAAGTAAAATTTTTAGTTTATATATATATTTTTTATATGATGAGGTTATGTATCAATAACTTTATAGAAATAAAAAGTTAATAAAATTCGAGCTAGTGAAATAATCAATCCTTATATATAAATACATCACAATTTATCCTCCATCTCAATCAATTTCAAATCAATTAATTAATCTGGCTTCCAAGCACACCTAATTTTAATCAATTGAAATTAATTTAATTTTTAACATAGTTAAAAATCAATTAATTAATTTGTCTTCCAATTTGATTTCCAATAGAAACTCAATTAATTTCATAGTCTATCCTGTAAGACCCCAACTTATCAAATTATATATATAAAGGCATCACAGCCAATTAATTTGAAATCAATTTGACAATCAATTGAAATTAATTTGACAATTAATTATGGCTTCCAAACACACCCAATCAATACTTCAAATATATAAATACACATAAATGATGACATCATCAAATCAAATCAATTGAAATCAATTTGACAATCAATTGAAATTAATTTGACAATTAATTATGACTTCCAAACACACCCAATCAATACTTCAAATATATAAATACACATAAATGATGACATCATCAAATCAAATTAATTGAAAAATTTGAAATCAATACTTCAAATATATAAATACACATAAATGATGACATCATCAAATCAAATCAATTGGAAAAATTTGAAATCATAAATGATGATATACATAAATAATTTTTTTTTTTATTTTCTAACAAGAGAAGGTAAGTCTAAAATATTTTTATTTTTTCATTCTACCAAACTTATTATAATATTTTTTTATTAAAAAAATTGTTTAAGATAATATATCTTGGCCAATTTTATGTAAGATAATTTAATTATTATAATTTTATTAAGATATTCAATTTTTAGATATAGCCAATTAAAATTTAAAAATACCATTATTAAATTAATTAATTAAAATATATAGTGTAGGTTTTCTTCTCAAATATTATTATAATTAATTTAATTTAGCACAAAAATTTATTAGGAATTAGTATTCCAATTAAACTCAAATATCACTATTTGATTATTGTTATTAGGCGCTAACTACGGAAAAAAATAATTAATTGAATTATGTATTATTTTTTTGACATGAATACTTGACAAATTATTAAAATCATTATTCAAATCTAGCTTGGCATCGCATTGCAGTTATCAACTAGTTATGAATAATATTAAATTTTCTATTTATTATCTTTGAAATAATTATGAGTTAATTTGATATAATACTTTGATTATGGGTGAAATGTGCAAAATTTTACAAAATAAGCAAGTGGTTATAAAATATTCATTTTCATTCTAAAAATATATCGATTTAGTCGTGGAATATTCATTTTTATCGGGGAATATTCGTTTAGTCGTGGAATATTCTTGTTGTCGGGGAATATTAAATGACGACTACGTTAGAACCATTCGTGGGCCTTATAAAAGAATAACTGTCGAATGAAAAAAACGACAAGTTTGAATTTTTATAAATAATCTACAGAGCGTAGTTATTCAATTAACATCGTTGGAATACCCGGTGGTTAAAATACGAGTAATATGCGTGGTTAGTTACGAAGCAGATATGGTATTGCACAATATTTTTGAATTATTGATTCTTACGTAAGAAGGCACTACTCAATAATTACTGCGTTGATATTTTAATTATTGTTGTTTTAATAATTGGTCCATTGCAAGTATTTTCCATTATCAGATCAATAATTCATATTATTTGAATAATATTATTAGATAACATTATTGACAATGTCAAGAAAGTTCTATCTAAGGAGAAGTTTGGTCACCTAATTGCGCGCCAATAAGGAGAAATCCTTATCGAAAAGCCCCCTCTTTCCTGGGAAAGGCCTGGTTGTCATAATTGTGATTCTGTAATATTATTTGTGATTAATTAATTATTGATTTATATGATAAGGAAATATTTATTTTATAATTGATGGTTATATTTATTTTATGTGGATATAATTGAAGTAATTAATGTTGAGGTGTTTTTATCGGAATGGAAGTATTAAAAATTAAATTACTGCTTTTGAGATATATTGCGTGAATTATAATTTTTAATCTAACCGTTGGATCGTTGTGATTTTTGGATATGTTATACATATATAAGTTGAGTATATGTCTGTGACGCCCCCAAAATAGGTATACATCACCTATTCTGAGTTGTCAATACATGGTACAGAAACAACTACAACTTTATTATTACAACAAGAAAGCGTGAGTTTGAATACAAATATTATCTTCTAGCATAATATCTATACTCAAATAAATCCTCATCACATTTATTGATACATTATTTTACAAAAATGGTGAGGACTACTAAACAATCCTTTCTAAAACCTTCATTCCATACCCAGACTCAGTACTTCGCTTATATTCTCCTCCCCGAGAAGAAAAATGGAACAAAAAGGAAAAGGTGAGCTCAACTAGCTCAAAGAAAGAATATTATGACTAAGATAATATACAACAAATTATCGTTAGTCTTCAACAGGAAAATCTAATAGAATACAATAGACAACAAATTTTAAATCAATATTCGCAATGAAAATAATAATTCATTAGAAGAGTTAAGTAGAGAATGCAAACTACTATCTTCTATGTATGAATTTAAAAGTTCATCATCTATCTTTTATCCCCGTAACATCAATCAATATACATCCGAATCAAATATTCATCTTTGCACCACGGTGCCAAAAGATATTCATCATTGGTCATGTTCATCTAAACACTGCTCATCTTTGCACTATCTGACCCAAAGATATTCTTCGAAATCATTCATCTTTGACCACAGGTGCCAAAGATATTCAATAATATCATCATTTAAGACCGAGGATGATGAAAAAATATTTTTTTAAAGAAACGAATCCGGTGAAACAAAATGACAAGGATTAAGGATTAGGATTAAGGATTAAGGATTCGTACTTTGTTTTATCCATGTTCAAAATACCTCAAAAATAATCATAGTGGTGTAAAATTCAAGAATGATCAAAACATGGATACAATCAAAGCTAGTATCGAGAATAGATATTTTGGACAAAAGAAGAAATTTTATTTTCGAATACAGTGAATAGTCCAGAATATCGATAATGTGAATAAGTAACTGGACACCAAAAGATAGAAATTCACAAAAAAACATCTTCACGCTTCATTAATAAAGACTCGTGAATAGTAACTCGTGAATAAGTAACTCGTGAATAGTAACTCATGAATAGTAACCCCGACATGAAAAAGTTCTAAATTTGATAAAAAGTTCCAACCAATATTTCCAAAGATAATGATATTCAAGAAATAATATCATTCGAGAAGAAAATAACATCCCTTTACCTCGAAAGATTAAGACTTCTAAATTGGAATACACGGGTATAGTCTTTCAAGGAACTTGCACCGCCGTCTAACAATACTCAAAGTATACTCAAAATACTCACAAGAATAAACTTCGATAATATAGAGAGAGAAAATTTCGAGCTTTCGGTGTGATTTTCAATTCTAACCTAAGCACCTATTTATAGGAAAATCTTTAAGAACAAAGCAGAAAATTTAATAAAATATTAATATATATTATAAATTTCCTTAGCCCATCTTTGAAGATCTGATTTCAGCAATTAATATCACATGTTATTTCACTTAAATGAAAAAAAACGTTTTTCTTAAAATAATAATTAAAACTTCCAAAAATTAATTATTTTGAACTTGAACTTCAATAATTCACAATAAATAGCCCCTTTATCAGAAAATTTGAATCTCATGAGTTTTTATAGGAAATTCAATTTCTACAACTTTTCGGAAGAAAGTTTTTCAGAATTCAAACAGAAATTGACCAAAATCCACAACCGGGCAATTTTTAAAGCTATAATCAAATTTCAAATAATAAATGGGGTCCAATAGACATGTTTAACATGTTTTAAACATTTATTGTAAATAAAAATACTCTTCCTCCTCGATACTCATATATCCCACATTCGTTGTAAAAATATCACCATTATTATATTATTAAAATATAATAATATATTTAAATAATTATTTTATCGAAAAAGATAAAATTTCAATTTTCAACAATTGTCACATTAAAATTTTTCTCCATCTATATCCACATAAAATTAAAATTTTCTCATCATATGAATCAATAATTAATTATTCACAAATAATATTACTGAATCGCAATATCGACAACCAGAGCAGTACCCAGAAAGGGGCTTTCCAATAAGAATTCTCTCATGCCAAGAATTAGTAGGACCAAACCCTCCTTAGATGTAACTTTCTAGACATTGCCAATAATGTTATCTAATAATATTATTCAGATAATATAAATTATTGCTTTCGATAATGAAAAAATATTGTAATGACAATTATCAAACAAAAGAATATAAAATATCAACGCAGATAATTATTAACTCAATAAAATATCGAACAAGAATTACCGTAACCATTATTGAGTGGTGCCTTCACGTAAGAATCAATAATTGGTGCAATACCGGTGCATCGTGTTTTTAACCACATTTAGTATTTTAACAAAGATTAATTCAGAATAACTACGCCAGATTATTTTTAACCAACTTATATTTGTCGTTTTCTTCATCCAATCGCTCAGTTATGGGCCCACACGTGGTCGCTGCCCATACGAATATTCCCCGACCGATATTTAATATTCCACGACCAAACTAATATTCCCTAAACAACAATGAATATTTTATAACCACTTCGCTTATTTTGAAATATTTGCGTATTTTACCCCTAACTATCCACATTAATCACATCAACCCCTTACTATTTCAAAATAATAAATAGAGAAAATTAAATTTCATTAATAATAAGTTGGGGTCTTACAACCTCCCTCCTTATGAAATTTCAGTCCTCGAAATTGACGACGACTGGTGTGTTTCAAAAGGTGAGGATACCTCGCTTTCATTTTCGCTTCCAATTCCGTGTCATTTCTCTATAGCATGATTCTCTCCAAAAACTTTAACTTGTGGTATGACCTTTGCGCCGAGGGACATGCTCCTTCCTATCCAAGATCTTGATGGTACCTCCTCATACGTTAAGTCTTCGCTCTATTTCGTCCTGGTTCTAATTCTATAACGTGGTTCGGGTCTTTTCACATATTTACTAAATACTGAGATATGTGAAACACATTATGAAACACGAGACATACTTGGAGGTAACATAAGTCTATAGGCTACATTTCCTACTCTGGTCAAGAATTTGAAATGGACCAATAAATGCATGGATTGAGCTTTCTCTCTTCCCAAATCTTGTAACTCCCCTTCCATGGAGCAACTCGCAATGACAATACATGATCCCCCACACTAAATTCCACGTCCTTTCGATGAAGATCCGCATAACTCTTTTGTCGATCTTGTCTGCGTTTGTATACGTATTTCGAATCATTTGAATCTTTTCGGTAGTCATACGACTAACTTCGGGTCCCAACAATGTTGCTTCACCCACCTCATCCCAACATATCGGAGAACGACATTTTCGCCCATATAATGCTCGAATGGAGCCACACTTTATACTTGCTCGATAACTGTTGTTGTAGGAGAATTATACCAATGGTAAATACTTATCCCAACCGCCTTGAAGTCTAGGACACAGTAGTCTTAATAGATCTTCAAGAGTTTGAATAGTCCCTCTCGATTGTCAGTCTGTTTGGGGATGGTATGCGAACTAAATCGCAAACTGCGTGCATAGCTTTTTGCAAGCTAACCCAAAATCTTGAAGTGAATCTTGGGTCGCGATCCAAACTATGGATACCGGCATGCCATGTAACCTCACAATCTCGTTCAACGCACATACTAGCAAGACGCTCAAGGAATAAGTCTCTCCAGACGGCAAGAAATGAGCAGACTTGGTTAATCTATCAACAATAACCCAAATAGCATTGATGCCTTGAGAAACTAGTAGGAAGACCAGAATGTAAATCCATGGTAATGTGTTCCCACTTCCATTTCGAAATCTCAAGTGGTTGCAGTACGGACCCTTAGGTACCAGATGCTCGCACTTTACACGCGTTGACAAGTTAAACACATTGAGATAAACTGTAATCTCTCTCTTCATATTGTTCCACCAAAATGTATGTCAAGATCACGATACATTTTAGTACTTCCAAGATGGATTGCAAATGGTGTATTGTGTGCCTCCATCATAATCTTGTACTTCAAATCAGTCGTTAGGAACACAAAGTCTCAGAGTGGACTCAAGTATTCCTTCTTCATCA